>KK122578.1:50266-69310 GCA_000611955.2 Stegodyphus mimosarum | reverse complement strand
AGAATTATTTATATATCAATGACATAGATTTTAATTAAGAAAATAATCAATGCTTTGAAACCATCGGTTTCACTTAAATCCTGATATTCATCTTTAATTAAATACCAATGTACCGTTTTTCGTTTATATTAGTGTTTCTGCATTGTCAAATTTGAAAGCTTATTTAGCTAAACATACTTTGTTAAACAGAATAATATTTCGAAACTGAACGAGATGAAACTTTTCCTTAATTTAAAATACCTGTGAAAATGTGTGTAAATATTATTCTTTAATTTAAGAGAAATTATTTCAATAAAATCTGATCGTCGGTAGAGAAACTGAAAACAAGTTGTGAGTATTAATATATAGTTTCATGTGTAGTTTAATGATATAGTTTAATGTATAGTTTAATGCGCAGTTCATGTGCAGTCACAATTAGCTTCAAACTTTCTCTAAGAAAAGAGCTAGTAAAGTAAATAATTTCAGTGAGTTATGTCAAGGGAACTTCTGTTTGGGATCAAATCAACAATTCCTGAGAGCGAATATATTCAACTCGCACAAATTTTTGCTTAATGTTCTGTGTGCGCTGTCTTTTGGATTATTTTGAACTCAGTTGCACATGCCACAGTTAGTAAGCATATTCAGAAAAGAATGGTGCTTCTAAATAAATTCCAGATTCTCTGAGTGTTTTTGGATGTCATTAACATGTTTTTGAGACTGTTGAAAAATGAATTAATATTTTTTAATAGAGCTGAAATTATAAAATCTAAGATCAAAGGTTTTAAATATTTTCACTGCTAGTTGTGGTTTCACAAACATAACTGCTTGTTCAGAGTAATTAACAGTGTAACGGGAGTGTGGAAAATGTGACACCTAATGATCCTCTTTGTCCTTAAGTGCTAACACACAGATTTATCTTAACATGCTTTCGACTTATTTTTCTTAACACCTATTTTACTATTAGCACAAAACATGAGCTAATTTAAAATCCAAATAAAATTTATTAAGCTCTCTCTACACTTTACCTAATCTAACTCATTTACCAATACCAACGTTAGCAGCGGTAATAATACTCAGCAACATAACGGCGTTAAAGCGAACGTTCCAATATATAGTTAAGGTTCAGCTCATACTTTTATACTATGCTGCATATAATAATGTTTCTTAACTTTATCTTCTGAGTAAAATATGTGACATGCGCTAAAATAGATAGGATGAAACTTGATAGCTAGCAGTACTTAAGCGTAAATGCAATAATACCTTATATTTCCCTAATTTTGCCGAAACGTGTCCTTTCTACTATTACGTTCGGTTCTCCAAGAAAGTAACACATAACCATTAATTCACTAAAGTTCCCTATGAAGTTTTGCATGAAAATAAGTTTGGGGACAAATAAATGAAATTTCAGTTTTCCGGTCAGTTGCTTATATTAAATCATATTATATGTTCTATAATTTGTTAAATTTGCGAATATAAGAACTAAATAATAATAAATACCAGAAAAGTGTAAAAACGACAGTTAAATGTTTTCGCTGGAGTGATGAGCTATGCTTTGTCTAAGATATCGAGTCACAGAACGGTTTTTGACTTCAGAGATAGCCCAATCTCTCAGTGCATCAGGTGTAATAAATTTGTAATTAGGTATGAAAACCTGTAGTATTTTATTTTAGTGGCAGATAGGATTTTAGTAATTTCAGTTTACCAAAAATTCAGCGAATGCCTAAATAGATTTTCCATACTGTAATTTTCCTTCCTGTCCCCAAAAAAGGATAAATAATGCCTTATTTACCGATTTATGTAAAATAATTGAGTAAAATGCTAATGGATATGCTACATTTATAAACTTAAAATAATTGTCAAATTAATATCCATTAAAACAAAGCATTAAATGTAAAAATATTAATTGGTAACTGAAGCAGTTTATAGAGGTAAGTACGTTTTTCGCAGTCTAGATTCGCGAAAATTTCAGTAAGCCCTTGCTGGTGTAACAGGTTTAAATATTATTGCTAATCTTTCGTACAAATTAAACAGATAAACATTGATATATATTTTAATGGCAAGGATTTAAACGCAGGTTCCAGAGCCGCATTCGACTCTCGCACGAAGAATGTAATTATTTTATTTTAAATAAGTTAAAATACATTTTCTGTTCTTGCTTACATGTTTCCACTTTGTGTTAAATAAAGATTAAAGTGTTCCATCAACGGAGTTTGCTTCAATTGCAAGGAATCGCAGGTTCGAGAGCCGCATACGACTCTTGCACGAAGAATGTAATTATTTTATTTTAAATAAGTTAGAATACGTTTTCTGTTCTTGCTTGCATGCTGCCACTTTGTTCCATCAATGGAGTTTGCTTCAGTTCACACTAGGAGATGAACCCTGGATTTTTTCGAAAACATTTTTTACTTGCTAACTGTTTATACTACGACAGCAGACACGGGAGAATATATTACATATATTTTATACAATGATTCTCCACATAATTCCTCCAGCTCTGTTGGTACAGGTGTAGTGGAGCCGGCTGCTACAGTCTTGGGCCAGTATTCTCATTCCATAGAAATAATTTCAAATCTCGCCAATGTTTGTAAGTGAATAATGTCTTTGTGGAAAAAGGCGGAGAGGTGTAAGATTCTCTGCTTTATGTTTCGGGGTATTCTTCTTTGAAATTCGGATGAAGTTGATCAAATTTATACTGTCAAATATAAGGTGCCCGAAGTATAAACCAATAATACCAACCCTTGCTATTTTGTTAGCCACAATGAATTCGTGAACTTACTGAGATATTACAGTCGAATAAGTGAAATAAGTCACACGTACACTGCGAAAAAAAAGGACAGTTCTATATTTCCCGTTTTATTGGGCCGATTGACGAAATTCAACTGGTGTTTTTCATGTCTTGAAAACACGACTTAGGATATCTATTAGATTTATATATAATATTGTTCTAATGTATGTAATTTGACACAAAATCAGACATTTTCTGAAATGGCATGCCACTTTTTTTCCATATTTCGATTCTATGACTTACACTGGTGTGCAAAAATTAAGGACGAAGACGAAAAATTAGCATACTAAGCTGAACGAAGAGGCAGAGCGGACAGAAAGACCAATCAGGAGATTAAGTAAGGTGATGTACGGTAGCACATGCGCCGATATGCAGGTAGACGTAATGGGGGAGTCTCTGAGTAGTATAAAGCATTTTGTCGGTGTAAAATCAGTATTTCTGGCAAAGAGATTGCACGCCGTATAGCAGTTAAAATCACACCGAGTTGCTGCCTCAGCGAGAAATGGCGAATAATCAATCTGTTAGACGATATCTGGATGCTTTTACCCGAGGTCGAATCATTGGGAAGTTGGAGAAAGGCCGCAGTGTGACAAGTGTGGCTGCAGAGTTCGGAATTGCTCACAGCATCGTTTCACGACTTTGGAGACAATTTCAAACTACAGGAACAGCTATCCGGGGGTTTAGTAGTGGTCGTCCACGAGGAACCACACCCGCAGATGACCGGTATATTGCCTTACAGGCCAGAAGAAACAGGCGGCAGACAGCGGGAGAAATCGCTAGACACACGACACAGGCGACTGGACGACCGATATCGCGTTTTACCGTGGCCAGAAGACTGCACGGTGGTGGTCTGTTTGCACGACGCCCTGTACGGTGTGTACCTCTAACGCCTGCCCATCGGAGAAGGCGTTCTCTGTGGTGCCGGGAACACCGGAATTGGAGAGACAATGAATGGGGACGAGTACTCTTTACAGATGAGAGCAGATTTAGTCTGAGTTGCGATTCTAGACACATACACATCTGGACAGAGCGGGGAACACGCAATAACCCCTTCAACATCATCAAAAGGGACTGTTTTGGAGGTCGCGGAGTTCTCGTTCGAGCAGACATAATGCTTGGTAGCCGGACCGACCTTCATATCTCCCAAGGAGGTTCGTCACCTGGGACTGCTATTGTAACGAGGTTCTTCTTCCTTACATGCGTCTTTTCACAAGGGCTATGGGTCCTCAGTTCCTCTTCATGGACGACAACGCTCCACCTCATCGCACAGTTACTGTCGAAGAGCTGTTGGAGAGTGAAGATATTGAACACATGGATTGGTCGGCAAGGTCTCTGGATCTAAGTCCCGTCAAGCATGTACGGAACTTACTAGAGAGACCCGTGGCAGCACGTAACTTATCGCCAGTAACGATTCCGAAACTGCGATTTGTGCTACAAGAGGAACGAGCAGCACTGTCTCAACAGCTCATTAACAACCACATATCCAGCATGCACAAAAGATGTGAAACCAGCCTAGAAGTCAGCGGAGATCATATCCCCTATGAAAGACCGGATGTTTCTTGCTGGACACCCATCACAGGGATGTTTCGGAAAACATTTTTCGAAAAACATTTGGATATAATCTATAAAATTTTCCCCATAATCTTAAAGTAGATGTATTTCTAAGCATACATGCAAAAAATCAGAGTTTCTTTTATTCAAAGTTTCCTAAGATATACGTGAATTTACATTTTGGCTCGTTTTGAAATTCGGGGTATTTACTATTAAGCGATAATAACGAAAATGTGGTATACGCACTCTGTTAAAATTATTTGAAAGTATGAATGATGACCTTTTTTCCGCTCATAGACAATGAAAAAAAGGAAAGGAAAATAGGTTATTATAAATTAAAAAGTTCGCGAAGAGAATTTTTCTCGGCGCAAACTGAAAAAAAATCCCCCAAGATAAACTTTTAAATTTCTCAATAAATTTCTCACCAAAATTTAGTATCTAGGAATAATTTGAGTCGTAGAATCGAAATATGGAAAAAAATGACGTTATTTCAGAAAAAAATCTGATTTTTTGTCAAAATACCTATGTTAGGACAATGCTATGTATAAATCTAATATATGTCCTAAGTCGCGCTTTCGAGACATGAAAAACGCAATCTGAATTTCGTCAATCAGCCCAGTAGAACGGGAGATATAGAACTGCCCATTTTCTTTCGCAGTGTGCACATACATACTCAAGCACTAAATGGGCGACTAAGGAGAGACCTGAGACCCAGTCGATCAAATTGAGGTTACGAGCTATTATTTATCATCTTTTTATTTCGGGTGACCTTGCGGAAGCCATGAGTTTTGGAAAATATCTTACTGAAAAATCAATTGCACATTAGCTGGTATTCCAGTAACAGAGATTCAAATGCTAATAGAATGTCTTAATTTCTAACGACTCAACAGCAGGTACGGAGTAAGGCGATAATTTTTTTTCTGTTAACTGTAGTTTTTTAAAGCATATTAAATAAGTGTAGAAGAAATTTAGTCATGCCTAAATTTAAAGTGGAAAAACATGAAAAATATTGATTGATTTATTGAATACAAATTAATATGCAGTGTGATAGTTCGGCTTTTAAATGCAAGTACTTAAACTTATTTTTCAGCTGATTTCTTATCTTTTTCAATGCTATGTAAACCAGGGTAAGGTCTCTAGATACCACGCTAACGGAAAGATGGGAATTAATTTCCATGGATAGATTTTTAAAAGACATTATAATTAATAAGCTAATAAAAACATTAAGAAAGAGAAATACTTCACACTATTCTTGTTTATGGATATACGAAAACTGACCTGAAACTGAGTAATAATAATAATAATAATAATTTTTATTGTTTTTATTTATTAGTCTTTATTATTACTGTTATTTATTATTATTTTTGTTAATGTAAGAAAAAAAGTTAAAACTGGTTTGTCGCAAGGTCAACGTCGTTGCTGTGCTGTACAGAGTACAATAAATTCCTGAAAATGTAGTTTTGCGGTTTTTCTCAGCTTTACTTATAATATATTTGATAAGTATCGATGTCTATGCTAATAAACAGAGCACAAATTACTTACTTAATTATTAGATACACTAAGGGAAAATTTTAATTTCTGAAAAATATATTCAGCCTTAAAAAAAGAAGTTATATTGTAGTTGTTCTAATATAGATGTTCGGATATAGAGTCGCTAAGACATAGTCATCAGTTCCCATAGTTAAAAAAATGCGTGACGGTAACGAAGGTTTTGGATAAAGTATTACATAATTCTAACAAGGGTAATATTACTCTATAACAGTTTTAATGAAGAGACTCCATAATGAAAGGCCACCGAAGGTCTTGCAGTTCTTTTCTGCAGCTACCAATCCCTCGAAGCAGAATGCGAGGACAGATTTTAAGTGTTCCCATGTTGTGAAAGCACTTTATGTTTGTAAACATCTGTACCACACAAGGTCAAACCGCGGCTCGCGAGGTGCATGCGGCTCTCCCACACCTTAACTGCGGCTCTCGAGCTACTTACGATCCTACGCCATCTGAAATGAGACTGCTTTTGAATAAATGTTGTCTAATGTTTTAATACAAATGGAATTTGAAATAGAAATCATGCAGTGCCACGTTTCTTTATTAAACACTAATTTAATTTCTGATATTATGTATGTAAAATCTGATAGATTTCAAACTGGTCACTGCTGGCTTATCGCCAGAGCAACAAATACCTAAAATTAAAAATAATTCCATTTCTGGTAATTAGTATTCCCGTTATGTTACTTTTTGAACAGGTAATGGTCATCGGAATGTACACGAAGCTAATCTAAAACGCAATGCTAATATTTTAATTTAATTATTCTGCCTAATATTTTTTCCCTCGATTTCACTTCAGGCAGTATCTGCTTACATTTCTATGTGATCCCATTGTACACAACAGTTGTGATAGACCTGGAAGATTTTCTATTCGTTGTAGGGTACTACTTTTATTCAGTCCTTGAATGACTGACCAATTGTTGAAGAAACCTGTGTGGTCTTGCAATCCATGTAGAGCTCTTTTAATTTGTGGACGAATTTTACGAGGATTTTATTTTTGGTGGAGTGAACCTTCAGCCTCTTACTTAGTTGTCTCAATTTTCTGGCGAACTAAAAAATAATGATTATTTTTGCCGATAGATGGCGTTGCCACTTCTCGCGTGGTTCTACCCGAGAGTATATAAAGCCGTTACTCAGCTTTCTTTTCCTTTTGCAGCATTCCTCACGCGGAGTGCTAACTTCCCCACGTAATAAAAATTCATGACTGGTTTCCGTTCACACAATGTTTAATATCCTGTACATGTTTGGTGCCTACCTTACTTATACTTTTCAATTTACATTAACTGTTTTGTAACTCATGATACTGTATCGTATTTAAACTTGTATATTTTTTATTTATTATGCATTGTATATCTTTTCAGTCGTCTTGTATTTGCCACTTGTGGCTTCCCTTTTGACCTTTGCTCTTTTATTTTTTATTTGTCTGGACTTTCAACGTTTTGTGGCCTTTTTAGGCAAATTTTGTCATTGAGCCGGTAAAGTTGCATTATTTGCAATAATTCGGCTATAAAATCACTGACTGACTGACTGACTCTTTTCCTTTCTAGATATTTTGTTCTCGAAATCGATTGAGTGTTTTTGTAAATGTACGCCAAATACAAGGTTGTTTCAGCGAATTTGATTGTCACATTGGCGTGTTTCTCTTCTATTGTAGTTTCTAGATTATTCACTTTTCCTTATTTCAGTGATCATCCAGCTGAGATTGAATAGGTAGAACACTTGGTCACTGGTAATATGATCTGGATTCAGATCCTGCTGGTGTCACTGATATTTTCGCGATTTCCTCATGTGTAAGCTGAACAAAAACCAGCAAGTGTTTTTCTCTTAGCAAGTGTTCCACGAAGACATCCTCAAATCAGGCAGAGAGCCCCTATCATATTTTCTTGTAATCGACAAAACAAACAAATTACTCTTATGATAATTATTATACAATGTAAGCTTGTATAATCACTGTGATGATTAAAAAAGATAGATTAAAGGCTTATGAATGAAAACTAATGATACATTTACCAAGAAACTTTAATATTGTACTGGAGGAAACCATGATATTTATGAAATTCTCCTTTGAGTTTGTTTTGCAATCGCGACGTTAATATCACATGAACGCTCTGGACATCAGTAGAGCTGCATAATTATTAGTCTGGAAAAATTGTTTTTTTGTTTGAATATACAAAATACAAAAGTAATTTTGTTACTCTGATACAGCTTTGTTTTAGAACATGTTATGTACGAAAATCTGCGTCGACAGTGGACTACAAGTTAAACAGATCCTTTTTGACCGTCAAGAATTTCGTACTTGGCATCGTTTTGCGAGAATACATCAAGGACGTGCTCCTGCCTTTTCCCTTCCCAGAAATGTAGGCGTTATTAAACATTATTATGCAACTGCTGTGGCGACAGTTGACAAGAAGATGCTGAAGCATTTTTGAGAACTTCACTATTTCATTGATACATGTCACTTCGAAAGTGTCACATCAGAACACGAATTACAAAACTGGTGGCCAAGGCTAAAAGGAGGAAATTGTCAGGGAAACCCACCCTCCAACATTTTGCAATACAGCAGATGTCTCAGAATAAAAGCATGTTCATCGAATTTTACATATTTTAAATATCATAAGAGAATTAGAATGCCTCTTTGAAAATGGAAGTTCAGAGCACATGGCCCATTTGTTCTTGTCAAAATCGGATTTAGTGTCACATGTAGAACATTTTCAACTTTGCTATTCAAATTTCAAGACATGTTTTTCTAATTGTATAAGCATTTCATCTGCGTTATTAAAATATTAAAACCCTCATTTATTTAAAATTTGCTCTTAAGGAAATCAGGTTCTAGGCCAGACATATAACATTTGTAACTTGGCCAAACAAACTTAGACAAGACATATTTTTCTAACCGTTATAAGTGTTTCAGCTCCGCTATTACAAACCTTGTTTCTGTCAGATTCTGAAAAGGTTTATTTCCTATTAAGCATTAAATGATTTACGAAGGCACCCTTACTCTCAGGCAGGTTGTCCTCATGGCTTGCTATATTCGATTATCCAAATAAAAATAGATCTTTATTATAATTATTATTTATTATTAAGGATTTCGGGACATATGTATTATGTGCGAAGAAAATGTTGAATCCAGCTAAGATTAAGATAATACTCCAGAGCCTAGAAGAAATATTAGAATACATTATACTTTAAGCGTTATTTATTGTCAACGTTATGAATTGTTATTCATTATCAAAAAAAAATTTTATCCTTTCATTCTAAAAGAAAGTCGGTAGGTGTAACGTTTGGTTACTATGCAGTACAGAGAATTTCTCGTTTGTTTAGCATTACTTCAAGCTATCAGAAATCCCCTGTGAGAAAGCAGAAATCCGTTCTTTATCCTGACTGCGGGAACAAAAGAGTCTCGCGGCTTCCAAAGAACAGATTTGAGAAGTAATAGATTTATATTTTTCTTTTATAGCCATTCCCAGATTTAGATCTCTCCATCTTTGCCTTCTGTTTTAATGTTTAAATCTCGGATATCATCTTTTCTGAGATGAGATATAACTGCATATATTAATCGGCATATTCTAAACCTAATATTCTTTCTGAAAGTAAATGCTTAAATTGAAATATCCAGTCACTCTGCTTAAAGAATAGCATGACATATTATACGAAAGATAGAATCAGTGAACGGCTTTATAAAAAAAGTTTTTTTTTTTACAGTAAATGAAACTGTTTGCCGGAATTTCATTATTTCTAACTTCCGTGATATATATTTTCTGTATTCCGTGATATATATTTTCTGTATTTCTGTCTATTCCGTGATATATATTTTCTGTAAAGGTTTGACTACATTTTGGCAACCAAATAATACGTTTGGTCGAGATATTAAGCCTGTCACTGAAGTCTAGTCTAGGCGTTAATATTTTCATTTTATTTGTTTGTTTATGACAAACCAAGCGGGGCCCATCTGCTTATTTAGTATTTTGATATCTAAATAATGATGCAAATAGATTGGATTATATTAGATCACTGCAAAGCATTCGAGAGCTATTTGTCTAAGTAAAATATGCTTTCGCGAAAGCCTTTTAAAGAAAGCATTACGCGTATTCACGTTAAATATGATGAAAATGACGAAATCTATAGAGCGAAAGAAAATTCCATGAACTACTGATGTTTAACGTTAATTTAGAAGTCAAACAACAAAAATCAGCGTTGTATTCGCAAATTAATTAAAATTTAACTCTGATTTTTGTTATTTGACTTCTAAATTAATACTTGTTCGGCGTATTATTTTACCTTAATTACTGTTTAAATCTTCTGTCGTTTGGTCGTTATTGTATAATTCATTACAAATGGTAAGAAATTAATTTAATTAATTATACAGGTACCTAATTTTGTTTTGCGAAAAATAATGTGAGCATAAATATAGGCTAATCTTGTATTACTGCAGAGTAACTCTGGGAATGTAAAGTAACGTGTTTCAAATATTGTCTGTTTATGTAACAAAAGTATTTACAGAAATGAACAAAAATGAATTCTTAATTTAACTGGTTGTTTTATTCATTGTTCGTTTACTACTAGTGCTTTTATAATTCTGAAGTCTGAATAACAAATCAATCATGTAAACTTGCGTGGCCTTAGAAGGTCGAAAAACTTGATGAAATAACATCAGCATTCATTAGCAGCAAAAAGCTGTTATGTGTAGACAATGAAGGCATGAGTTTTGTTCAAATTTGAAACTCATTTCAGTCTAAGATTCCCTAAAAATAAAAATATCAGACTCATTTCATATGTGATTTAAAAATGGGTGTACCTTTTGTCTGTATTGCACAACAGCAGTGATTTGTTGCAGGATTCACAATTATTTATTTGATGGAGCTCTTAATTGTATCGTATTTTCATTCAGAAATTACTGTTGTTGTTAAATAAAAGACCTAAACTTAGGTTACAGTTTTGCCTAATTTTAAAATTTGGATTGGCGTATTTTGCTTTCAACTTTTCTGTTTCATATACTCTACCTTTAATACTCCAAGAACATTCATTTATCTGTTCACGAATTTGTCTAAGAAGATTAAGCTTAATATTTGCATACAAAGTTCAACAGTTAGAAAAAGTTTAGGCTAAACACATAACTGTGGACATACTTTTAACCTGTATAGCACTTTTTAACTGAATTCCGGGAGAAACGTGTGTAATTTCTCAAATGGCTTTAAAAAAGATCGGCAAAATATTTCAAGCAGAGAATTCAATAAAATGCTATGTTTATTTAAACGTGAAAACATTTCCGAAATATTTTCATGCAGGTAGAATACACCCTCAATGCAGATAACATATAAACATTTCAATTTAGTTGTATGTAAAATCTGTGTCCGGTTAAACGACATTTAACATATTAGCTCAATACCTTTGGCGTAATTTGGTGATTGTTTTACCAAAGGAAAAGAGTGATAACTTATTTCTGCAAAAACCTATTTAGTTCATATTTACATAATTATTACATACATTTAAGTTTCAGTTAAGTATTTTTCCTAAAAATTAATCAATAAATATACTTATAAGGGGGCAAATTTCGTGACGATTGCTTTAAGAATTGATTCAAAAAATCTGTTTTATTAAAAAGATTTTATAGGAAAAGTAGTATTCCTGTGAAACTTTTGCAGTACTTTCTACCACAGACGAATCTCACAAAGGACATATTTGAAAACAGGCTTTAAAACACAAACTATCATAATTTTTATGTAAAAGCTCTTCAAATGCGAGAAAACGAAACCATACAAACACGGCGATGCCCACATGAACTTTAGCTTTAGAAGATGCCAGTTTCCAGTCTAGAAATATAAAGTTTGGAGATGGGATATTTGGATTATCTGTTCCCAACAAAAATTCGAGAATTCAAAGCTCGATTCTTTTTGCTTTTCTTACAGTGCGCACCTCTTGAATTTGAATTTAAAATACTATAAAAAGCTTTAGCTCAAAATTTTAAAAAGATTAGTTTATTGACATCCAGTAAGAACATTTTGGGGAAAAAAAGGAGAGGGAAGTGATTTAAACATGAATCATCAGTCACTTTTTGAGAGCCTAAAGTGCCAGTTACTTAATTTTCTGAAGAGAGTTCATGTAAAACGTAACATAGGGTAAAGCGTCTTATCTTGTTGAATACTCATCTTATCTTTGCACTAATTTTGATTTTACAAGATTTTGGAATCTCTTAATTTTTTTGAAATTGTAATTAAATACATTTCGCAAATTACGCTCAGGAAAGGAATCTTCTAATGTGCATTTTGTTGACTCGGTACACGTAACATGTAAATTTTTATATTTTAAGCTTTATTGCTTCTTTATGATTTACAGTATTTTACTCCGGTATGTATGTTTTAAATTTTGCATGTAATGTTGTTTTTTTCAAATACTGTTAAACAACTTTGTATATGATTTCGTTTTCAAGTATTGGACTATTATTTTCGAACGTTTCGTTTTTCAGAGTCGTCTACTCAAAGTAGTTTTATAAATTTTTCTATTTTTTTTGGCAATCTTTTTGAATTTGCCTACTTTTCGCTGCTATAATTTTGTAATTTTTGTCCCTGTTTACTTCGGCCTGCAATGGCTGGGCTAATAAAAACTCAGATTACTTTTATTGTTTTTCTAACACTGTTTTTAATTTCAATTTGTGTCTTTGTCGGTTCAGAAATTCACTTCATTTATTCACTTCTTTCGTTGCGCCAACCCCTTGATAACAATACGCCAAAAGATGTAAATTGATATTTCATTTTCATTTTCGGTACTGGCATGTATTGCCCCTATCTCTCGCAATTTAACCTTTTCTTTATTTGAAAGGGGCTATTTGCCTAGAAGGATTATTAATTTCGTTTCGGCATTTTGCTTCGGTTCACTAAAAGCATTGTTTCACTTTTCAAATTGTTGCCACCAAATTGTATTATATTTAAAGAAATTAAATAATGAAGAATCTGCATAAATGTATATAGGTTTCTTGCATTGTGATAAAACAACGGTACCTGGAGCCATCCAATTTTGAATAACGTAAGTTTCCACCTGAATATGGGCATCCGGAAGGCCAATACTGAAATTTGGAATTTGTTTTAGTATCGATTTGATATTTTGTAACACTTTAACGAATTTTTGATGAACACACTCAAGAATTTCAAAGCGAGCAATGGCCATGTTATACAGAAAAAAAAAAAATTCTCCAGCGCAGGAGACTGTGTATCGGAAATTCTAAACATATGTTCGTTTTAAAATTATTTTGCGATATTGCTCCTGAAATCAATTTTATGGTTTAAGTGCAAAGAACATGATATTTAACAAATAAAGGTAACACACAAAATGTTAATCAAACCAGTTTTTTTTTTTTTTTTTTTTTCTGAATTGAATATATGATAAAACACATTTTTTAAATTTTACATTGAATTATTACCACGTATTGTTGCTATCAACACGCAAATGGATTAGATTTTGAATAGTGTTTTTACTTCATATTTATTAAGTTATATATATATATATATATTGTCACATGCTTTTTAGCTTTCCTATTTGAATTTAAATACGGAATTTCTGTAAGAACTATAATATAAAAATAATTCTCAGATTCAAGAATTGAAAATTCGATAGCAGTACAAGGTCATAGAATGAAAGAAATTTTATTTTCCACAATTCGTGGAAATCCTAAGTTATCGATGGAATTTATTTTGGGAAATATACTTTTATTTTTTATCGGGAAACTGAAATTCAATCTGAGCCATAAAAATTGTGTTAGACTTTCATTTGTACGACATCTCAAAAACAGTTTCTTTGGAGTCTTTTCAATTATCTTATCAACCTACTGAGAAAAATTGTTGACGTTTCAGAGTTTTATGTTCTGGAAGGTTTCGCAACTAAAATATATCTGCCTCTTTTCATAAGAGAAACTGAAGTATTGATAGAAATCGAATAATAATGCTCTAATGCCCAGAAGTTCTTCTATGCGCTTCACCGCTCTTTATATAAGTAAAAACTCTTTTCTAGCTCGAAAATCAAATATTCTATAGTAAATTCATTTAATTTCCATTATATCCATCTGTTTAACGTTTTTTGTTGTTCAGTTAATTGACTTTGTTTAAAGCTTCAGAACACTTTTCCCTTGACAAGTTCTGTTTCAAGCTTTAAATAAAAAAAAATTAACTTTTGTTTTCACTGTTTTTGTATTTTCAACCTTTTTTTTAACTTTTTCTGTTCCAAATGTATATTATAAAATTTGAAAGTTCATAAAAATGGAAATAGGTAGGGGATCATGGTTTTTACAATCCGTAAGTAATTCTCTCATATATTTCATTTCCCATATTAGATGGTATACATTTTGCAGCACTACACGCAAATTTTTGTACTGGTTTTCAAGTTATTTTTTTTTCTCTCAACAAATAGAAAATTTATCAACTTTCTCAATAACTGCATATCACATAATATATACCGGAAATACCATATTCACATAATATATACCAGAAGTAAAATATAATATAAATCAAATATAAAGTTATTCAATGTCGTTTGCATCTTGTTCAAATAGAATGTATTGCCATTTGATGGAAATATTTGCTACAAACGTCGTTCACAGGCGACTTTGTGAAATAAATTCGCATCTAATATAAGGTATTTCTTCCGCCTTCTTGGCATGCCTTCGTAGTGTAGTGGTCAGCACGTTCGACACGTATTAGAGGTCCATGGTTCGAGTCCTGGCAAGGTCATTGCTCATTTTTCATCTCTCCTTCTTCGAAATAACCTAACTCCTCTACAGTGGCGCCCGAACATAAAAAGTTGGAAGATGATGGTTCTTCACCATCACGGTTTGGCGACTGGGTCCCCTAATCACCAGTCGCCCTTTAAAAGGGGGTATATAAGGCATTTCTCCCGCCTTCTTGGCGTGGTGCAGTGGTCAACACGCTCGACGTGTATTCGAGAGGGCATTGCTCATTTTTCATCTCGAAATAACCTAATGTGTTCACACTACATCTGGAACAATAAATTCTTTTCTGTATTACATAAGTACCCGTGCCGTTGAATCCTGATAAAATAAAACCTTATCTTTCTTTCACATTTGGCATTTAACAGCTTGTTTTAAATACACCAATTACGCATTAGTGCACGTCAATTAATTTACTAAGTAGTAGACTTACCGTAATTGCTCGTAAGATTTCATGCTATCCTAATATTTTGTTTGTACTGTCACGTCTGCTTTCGACTCCCACGACAATGCAAATTAGTTAAAATTCTGGGCTCTTCAGCTAAAGACAGAGTTGTTGATCGCGACACTGTTTCAGCCTACCCGTCTCTTGAATCAAAATTATCAGCTTTAGCTCCGGAAAGCCGCTTAGCAACTATTTTTATTTAGAGACTGAATGACTGACCAAGCCAGAAACTTTTCTTCTGAATTACTTCAAGCAGCGGACAGAATATTCTGAAACAGTTTTCTGTAACCAGGTTGACGCATTAATAAATAGACCTATTTAAAACTTCAGTGTTTTAAATTATACTAATTAATATGCAAGACAAGACGATAATCCATCAAATGGTATCTAAGGTTCTAGTAGATTGCATTTTAATTAATCGTACATGGTTTAGATTAAAGTTGTGTCAAGCGTTAAATTGAAGTTTGCATATCGCGAACTGAATGCAGTTTCTTTTAACCTTATAATTTTTACATTATTTTAATCTTTTAAATTTCACTCTAAGAATATTAGCTTGCAATCTAAGAATTTTTGATTGCAATCTAAAACTCTTAGATCGCAATGCTATCTTCGTTCCTTCTCGCTACTAAAAAAGCTGGATATTTAGTTAATTTTCATTAGGAAATCCAATTTTAATTTCTTATTGTATCTAAACTTTAATAATTATAAATTATGTGGCATTTTTAATTCTTCATAATGTTCCTAAATTGGTTTATATCATAATAACTATTCATCCATTTATATCGCCAATTACGTAATTCATTTACCTATCTATTTATTCATCCGCCCATTACATAATTTTAATTCAATCATTAGAATGCGGCACATTTTAGAAAGCGATGTGTTTCTGTTACTTTTAAGACCACTATGTTCTCGTTAGTGTTCTCAGTTGCTACTGGTTTGGTAATTTGAGGTTTTTTAAGGACGATATTCGCAGAGAAATGACACCAGTGAAGGTCGATTTCCATTTTGTTCACTTTGCTTCGGGTCAGGTTAGAACCTGAGACCTTTTGAATCAAAGGAGGTTACTCAAAGTGATTATCACAAAGTAAGCCATCTCTTAGCGCGACTGCTATTTAAAGTGATATCTTATCTGCCGAGCGGCAGAAGCGTCCACAGAAAAATATATTCATAAGATTTTTATTACTAATGCTGGACCACTTATTCTAATTAAAATATTAAACAGTGTGTAAGACTGAAAAGAAATTCGTTTCAAAAAATATTCTTTTAGTGGCAAAGTAAACATAAAATTTAAAAAGAAATTCGAAAATTGTAATACTTTAAGATCAAACTTGTGAGATAATAAATGTTCCTTGGATAAAGACATTATAAAATTACTATCCTAGTTAAAACTTATTTTGTGAACACGACGTTAATAAAGAATTCTAAATTATGAATAGAAGACGGAAGAAATTTCCATATTGTCTATCTTCGCCTCAAATTTAAGACGCAGTTAATAATACCGTTAATATATTTTTCTAAAAAAATACTTTTCATTCATTAATCAGCTATTTGCAACACATTCTGCGATTGGAAATAAAACTCTCACTGTTCATTAACAACATTTTAGTTAATTTGAGAAAAGTATACATTAGAAAAATATTTGAAGTGTTAAAAACTATATACTTTTTTATCAGAACTAGCATTCAGTTACAACTTAGAGATATTTCTGAAGAGGAAAATAAAGATCTAGAAAAATGACGACATAAGTGTATAAAATGTTAATAAATTTTATTTTAAATTTGGAAAAATCTTATCGCAGTCTGAGAGTTTTAAATTATACTACAATAAACTGAAGAAATTACCATTAGCGCTCGTAAAGGTTAGAATAAAATATTTATAAGCGTAAAAAATATAAAAATTACGAAATTGAAAACAACTTGAAAATCTGAACTCGTTATGCAGGTTTTAAACACCGGAAATAATTTTATGTCAAACACTTTGTCTAGGCGTAGTAATTTCCGCGGGAATTATTCCCGTAGAAATTAAAGATATACGAGGCACGTCCAGAAAGTAAGTTCCGTTTCAATTTATCTCCGCTGCAGCTCTGCGATCGCAGTTCCGCACATGCGCAGTAGACGCTCTGTATCAAGGAGAAGAAACGCGCGCCATTTGGAGATCGCTGTCAGTCACGTACGCTTTGTTGTGCTTGTTTACAATGTCGGTGTTGATTGAAAATCCCGCCGCTTGTGAAATCAGATCTGTGATTCGTTTTCTGAATGCGAGGAAAGTGAAACCTAGTGAAATTTATCGGCAAATTTGCGATGTTTACGGACCAAAAGCGATGAGTGATTCAATGGTGAGAAGATGGGTCCGAAAGTTCAATGACGGACGTAGTGATGCGCACGATGAAGAACGAAGTGGGCGTCCATCTTTGGTTACAGAAGAACTGGTTCACGCGATTGATGACAAGATCCATGAAAACCGAAGGTTTACAATTAGTGCTCTCGCTATGGAATTTCCCCAAATTTCACGATCACTAATGCATGAAATTGTTACCGAAAAACTGAAATTTCGTAAACTTTGCTCACGTTGGGTACCAAAGATTCTTACTGAGCAACACAAAACAAAACGGATGGGTAGTGCACTTCAGTTTTTGACCCGTTATGCTGAAAGCGGTGAAGAATTTCTGACACAGATAGTCACAGGAGATGAAACTTGGGTTTCTTACGACACCCCTGAAAGTAAGCGGCAATCAATGGAATGGAGGCACACTTCATCCCCAGCAAAGGTTAAGCCGAAGCAAATCTTGACACCTCGAAAAATGATGTGCACAGTGTTCTGGGACTGGAAAGGCATCTTACTCATTAATTTCTTACCGCGTGGTCAAACAATCAGAGCAGATGCTTATTGCGAGACACTTCGGAAATTGCGCCGTGCAATTCAGAATAAGCGCCGAGGATTGCTGTCAAAAGGTGTTGTTTTTCTTCACGACAACGCACGACCACACACTGCAAATGTGACGAAAAACCTCCTACAGGGATTTGGCTGGGACGTGTTTGACCATCCTCCGTACAGCCCTGACCTCGCTCCTAGCGACTTTCATCTGTTCTTACATCTTAAGTCTTTCCTTGGCGGTCAACACTTTAACAATGACGACGAGCTGAAAGAAACTGTTTCCAACTGGTTGAAGACACAGGCGGCAAATTTCTATGAAGAAGGTATACAAAAACTTGTGCCACGCTATGACAAATGCCTGCAATATTTCGGCAGTTATGTGGAAAAGTAGTTTAAGAGTTGTTGAATTTTGTGCAATAAATAACTTTTCTGTAGCTGTACACAATTTACTTTTATTACCAAACGGAACTTACTTTCTGGACGTACATTGTATATAACATAAAATCATATTTAGAATAACAACAACATTTTGGCATTCCGTTCCGCCTATCGTTTAAGGCACTACAGGTCCTACCCCCCGCCGAACCGAGGCCGAGGTTCAACCTCTTTCCCGGCCCATTGAGAGGCAGGCGCAACGCACCCAATTTGGGGCGTCACTGGTCGTCAATTTGCTACCTACCAGTCGCACGGACGAGCCCGTCACAGGGGGTCATTACCCAGCATACCCAGGGCGCTACCCCCGGGCTACTAGTACCACCCTGCTCTAAGACATGCCAGAACCCCGGGCCGGCCAATAAGTGACCTTTCCGGAGTCCCCAGAACCACTAGGTTCGTAATTTGTATACCCCCGTGGCCGAAACTGCCTAGGTACAGATCCTAGCCAGTAGCTTCGCAGAGTTCTCTACGTCGACCCCGGGGGGGGGAATATTTAGAATATGAAATCTAAAACAACGAAACCAAAGGCTAGAATGAATTTTGCTTTAACTTTATTTCAGCACACATTAACGCCAAATTGAGACTACGCACTTTCTTAGTAAAAACAAAAATTGGCTGTTCAAGACTTAGTACACTTATTTCTTTGTAACGCTTGTGCAGGAAGTGCGTAGCAAATATTTCCCTAAAATGTTAACGCTTTTTTTTTTTTTTTTT
>KK122578.1:0-50103 GCA_000611955.2 Stegodyphus mimosarum | reverse complement strand
GCTAACTTTTTTTTGTCTTTCTGAGTTGATTACTAAGTATCGCTTTCTTCGCGCTTACCCCACGTAGAATTCAACAAAAGGAGAAATTTTTAAATGCAGCATAACAACAGATATTTAGGATTCCCGATGCAGTGTTATGCATTGGCGTACTTATTAGTCCAAAGGAGCTTTGTCCCTAAAGGACACGATTTTGCGTTGGAAACATTAAAAGACTGAATCACTTTTCAAACTGCTGCCACAAAATATTGCAGGTCTGTATTATATTTAAAGAAATTAAATAACGAAAAATCTGCATAAATGTATGTATATTTCTCCAAATGTGGTAAAACAACGGTTAAACTAGAGTCATCCAATTTCGAATAACGTACATTTCCACCCAAATATGTGCATTTGGAAACCCGAATTTGGAACTTGTTTTATTATCTATTTCATATTTTGTAAAACTTTAAAGAATTTTTGATGGACAAACTCAAGCGATTTAAAAGCGATAATGGCAACACTCTACGGAAAAAAAAAAACTTTTTGTCTACAGCGCGTTGAACTGTGTATTAGAAGTTGTGAAGATACTTATTTTAAAATTATTTTGCGATATTGCTGTTGAACTAAATTTTATGGTTTAAGTGCGAAGAACATGATATTTAATAAATAAAAGTAACACACAAAACGTTAAAAAACGCCCCTTTGGACGCAATTTAAAATCTGACACCTTTCTGATTTTTTTCTCCATTTTTTCAATCTTTTCTCATTTCATCAGATAAATTTTCAAATTTTTTAAAGAGGTGACTTACAAAACATTTTTAGTTTTTTTTTAATATTAATTTTTGTTTGCTTAAATTACTTTATTAAACATTTTTTGTTTGCACTTACGTTACATAAAAGCAAAGTCATGAAATATTTGAAAACAG
The DNA here is from genome assembly GCA_000611955.2 of Stegodyphus mimosarum. NCBI lineage: Eukaryota > Metazoa > Arthropoda > Arachnida > Araneae > Eresidae > Stegodyphus > Stegodyphus mimosarum. The sequence goes on along the minus strand of KK122578.1, from coordinate 49,198 downwards.
CATAGCTTTAGAATTCACGATAGAGTAAAAGGGGTCACCATAAACATTTTGCCTTCGTTAGCTTTTTTTTATTTGAAAACTAGCCTGTCGAGCGGCCAGCTGCCTAAAAGTGTTATCATAAAGAAGAAAAACGTGTACAATGATTTTAATGAGTCCAGCTAGTTATTTCATAAATATATTAAACATTTCTGATTAGTTATCTCATGATTTTAATACATTTTTATTTAAAACTAAAACAAAATATCCTGAAAAGATGGTTTTTTTTTTCAAATAGTTTATTATGTAATTTAATAACCTACAAGATTAAATATTAAAGTTAAATATCTTAGTCTGTACTGGAGGTTAACGTTGTGTGCGAAAAAAATAAATATATTTTATTTCTCATTGTGGCAGCACATTGCTTTCAAATAACGGAGTTTGTGCATTAAAATTGAAAGATAAATGTCTTATATTTTGCTTAATGTCAACAGTCCGGATCAGTGGAGATAAAAATGCTTTATTTCAAACAATGTTACCTCTTATCGCTTTCAAATCGCTGAGTTTTCTCAATAAAAATTCATTGAATTTGTTCAAAATATGAAATAAATCAAAATTCAAAATTCGGGTTTCATAGTGACTATATTCCGGAGGAGGACAATGTGTATTAAAAATTCTAAGGTTCTCCAAGACGTCGTCGTTTTCCCACAAAGCCAGGAACATACAAATTATTAATAAACAGTCTTTAATGCATATTTATTTTACGAACAAAGTGATTAGGAGAAAAAGTGAGTTTCTTGATTAATAGCACCTTAGGTGCTTTAAAAGAAGTCCAATCTTTCTTTATTTTCATAGACTCATACACGTTTCTAGACGAGTTTGGTTAAATCCATATTCTGCTAAAAACGGCATATTTAGAAACAGCATATCTCTAGAATTTCTAATAGACAGTATCACGAGCTGGAGATAAAAATGTTTTACTTTTCAATGTTGCCACTGCTCACATTTACATTTTTCAGTTTTTAATCACAAATTCGTTAAAATTTTACAAAATATGAAACAGACAATAACAAATTCCAATTTCGGGATTCCAGTTGCCTATTCGGGTGGAGGACTATGTTATCCAAAATTTGATAACTGTAGGTAATATCGTTTTTCCACAATGCGAGAAACATACATACATTCATGTAGCGTTTTCATTATTTAAATATCATGCAGGGGGATAATATTTAGTAGCAACAAATTGAAAAGTGATTCGGACATTTGAAGCGATTCGAAGCAAAATGCCGTTTTCAGACTAATAGCCCTTCTAAGCTAACAACAATTTGGACTTGAGAAAAAAATCTTTCAGGTTTTCTAATACATCCAAATGGGCATTTTGGTTCATTCACATAGATACACGTTTTGAGAGGATTTGGGGTAATGTCCCTTTTGACTAAAATTATTTAGAAACAGCATATCTTTAAAATTTCCGGTAGACCATCAACGCGTTGGATATAAAAATTTTTTTTTCCGAACAGTGTTGCCACTACTCGCTTTGAAATCATTGAATTTGATAATCAAAAAGTTTTTCAAAATAACAAATAGACAATAAAACTAATTCCAAATTCCTAATTAGACCTTCCAGGTCCTCATAATCGCGTGGAGGACTACGTTATTCAAAGCTTGATGGCTCTAGGTTTGTTGGCGTAGTACGAGAAACATACATTCTTGCAGATACTTCATTTTCTTTATAACATAGGACGATAATATTTGTTGGCAACAACTTGAAAAGTGATACAACGCTTTTAGTGATTTACATCGAAATGCCGTTTCGGGATTAATAGCCCATCTGGGCTAACTCTCCTTTGGGATAAAAAAAAACTTTCTTTGAGGAGCATAATAAAAGTATAATATCTAATGATCCCACTGAGTGTTTTTGAAATTATCTTCAAGCATACATAAATTTATAGAGACTCCTTTTGTTTTTATGAATGACTTTATCTCGACAAGATTAGATTTCATTATTTTACATTCTTTCTCAAGGTACTCATTGTAAAAATATTGCTTCATATTTCCACGTAAATATTATGAATGAAAAATGTATAAACCTTTCTTATGACACAAAAATAAAATAGATTCGGGTTACAAATTATCCCATCCGCCCCATGTCCTCATTTTAATCTTCCTACCACTATTTCTAGCAAGCAACTGCAGTTACTCAAGCATATACTCTACGCTTGCCCCTGACAGCCACAGAATGCTTTATCGTGAACCCACGAGCAATCACTTCGCGTGAATAATTCTCTTGCCACGAGACTCAAGATGCAATTTCACAACAGCTGCGGAATTTTCTCTACTCATATAAATAACGGAATTTCAAGTGCTGCCTTTGGGGTATTACATTAAATGTGCTTTTAGGGCAAGCGGCACAATGCCTCGTCGCAATTTATTTTTCTTGCAAGGTGTATCAAGGAGGGTCGCAATATACCAGGATCATTGACCCAACCCTCAGTGTTGTCGTTAATCTCCCGGATAAGCAAGACTGCGAGACCTTAAGTCGAGCGCTCCGGACGAAAGCGACTTAAAGCGTGAGAAGGCAATAGAAATCAGCGGGGTGTTCTCATTAATCCTACCAACGGGGAGAAGGCAATATGCCGACATTTTCCGCAGGGAAGCTAGTAATGCTTTCTTTGCTCTGCTGGTGGTAAAAAGAAAACACAGGTGGGCAGATGTTGTTCGGTATATTCTATCAAATATTGTTTTCCTTTCTCTACGAATTGCTGATGAAATGGAGGAATTTATGCGGGCTCTTCCAAACGATGGGCATTACTGAGAGCATAAATAGGCGCATAAAGAAAATGCTGGTAATAAAAGCAGAAAATGTTTTTGGAATTCATAACATAAGAATAAGAACGAAAAGGTCTGAAGGTGTAAAGTATTTCTAAGCTTAAAATCATAATTTTGTAATCGTTCAGGGTAATTTAGCGTCAAAAGGAGATAAAATTATATCGATCATCGAAATACATTTTTCGCAATTTTTGCTTGCTTTTACAAGGGCAAAATGTATTTCCTATTGACTCTAAAAATGAAGGAATAGTTTCCCGCCTACCCAACCATACGTCTGGTATTATAAGATATAACAGTAAGAATACTCATTTCTCATTTCTCTTTGTAAGTAATTTAATAATGTAGCAGTTACAGAGACAGTGCACCAAACGTTTGCAGAAAGAAAGTGTTAAACGAATTTTAGGAAAACGCTCTGAAATAGAAATAAATAAATAAAGGAGATGTTAATTTATTTATAGAAACAAAAATTACTTGCTTAGAGAAATGAGGAAGAGCAGATAATTACTTGGTAAGAAAAGGAGATGCTAGCATAAATTATTTACATCTTTTTAGATGTAAATTATTTATGCATCATCTTATTCTCATGCGTTATACATCTCCATATATGTACGTGAGCGACAAAATACTGTTTATGTTATTAATAATTAGCATTAATTATTTCAAAATTGATTGAAATTCTGATTGAAATTTCAGAAAAACAGCTCCGAAAATAAATTCAGTTGTCCTCCTGAGAATACGCTTTCCTAAATCAATCTTTGCCTTCCTTTATTTTGGAATTTATACTTTTACTGATTAATTATTAGCAAGTTTGACGTTTATAGTGTTGCATAAATGTTTGTATAGTAAATATGATTAAATTAACTTTTTCGAATTTGTTTTGTAATATTTTTTACTTGGTTAATTAATAAGGAATTGAATTTAAAAATATTTGCAATATTGTTTATACACATATATACACAGTCCAGTCACATTAATGTGACCACCACGTAGAGTTAAATAACCAATCACAGAAGGCAGGTGGCAGCACAGTACAGTTGAGCGTATATAAAGGGTGTGTGAGGGCTTCGGAAAACATTTCAATCGTTGGCGTAATGCAGAAACGAAGCGATTTATCCGACTTCCAAAAGGGCATGATCATTGGCTTTCGGGCCAAGGGTGGAAGCATTTCCGAAACGGCTGAGTTTGTGAACTGTTCGCGTGCCGCCGTGGTAAAAGTGTACCGTGCATGGCAAAATGGGACTGTCCAAAATCAGCGACGTGGCAAATGTGGTGCACCACGGGCCATAGATGACAGAGGCGAACGACGGTTGCGGAGATGCGTTCGGGCAGATAGACGGGCTACCGTTGAGCAACTGACCACCAAAATGAACCAAGGGGCTACCAAAAGTGTCTCCCAAAGTACTATTCAGCGAACATTGCTGCGTCTGGGCCTCCGAAGCAGACGCCTGGTTCGTGCACCTATGCTGACTGCTGTTCATCGACGGCGAAGGCTAGAATTTGCACGCCAGTACAGCAGCTGGACGTCCACTGAGTGGCGACAGGTTGCGTTTTCGGATGAATCGCGTTTTATGCTCCATCGGACAGATGGACGTTGGCGTATAAGGCGTGAAACCTCTGAAAGGAACCACCCTGCAACCATTGCCGGAACGGTCCAAGCTGGAGGCGGGAGCATTATGGTCTGGGGAATGTTTTCCTGGCATTCTCTAGGTTCACTGATCATTGTGGAAGGCACAATGGATCAATACAAGTACGCATCTGTCCTTGCGGACCATGTTCACCCCTACATGCGCATTGTTTTTCCTCAGGATGATGGCATCTTCCAGCAGGACAATGCGAGGTGCCATACAGCTGCCAGTGTACGTGCGTGGTTCGAAGAGCACCAGGATGAGTTTACCGTCCTCCCCTGGCCAGCAAACTCACCTGACTTAAACCCAATCGAGCATCTGTGGGACCATCTCGATCGAGTTGTTCGCGCCATGGATCCTCAACCGCGTAATCTAGCGCAGCTGGCCACGGCATTAGAGTCGGCATGGCTCAACATCCCAGAGAACACCTTCAGGGACCTATGTGACTCTCTTCCTGCACGTCTCGCAGCAGTCCGCTCTGCGAAAGGTGGTTATTCTGGCTTTTGACAGATGGTCACATTAATGTGACTGGACTGTGTAAATTAAAAGATTTATTTTAATTAGGGATTATTGCAAATTTTTTAAGTAATTTGGGAATGAGGAAAAGCATGCAATAGTTTAAAAAACATTTCATTAAACTAATTCCTGTGCATATTCTACAGAATATAATATATTCATCAGGGAGTTTTAGTCTATGTTTAGCAATCTAAATGAAGTTTTGATTTGCTTTAAAACAAATTTTGTGGTAGATTTTATTCAGGAACAAAAGGTGAAAATGTCTCATTATCAGTAATTTAAAATAAAAAAAAATGTAAAAGAGATTTCTTTAAAGCAGGGCCTTATCTTCTTTAGTTTCTGTTTCTTTCAATTAATAATTAATTATTGATAAACTTAGCATCTCTTAAATTTTCAAACATGGACAAATTTAACCATTATAAATAAACAATAAATCAATTTATTTTTAAAATTTGGTTTAACCTTATAAAAGGGTTCTTTTCCCTAGATTGCTGGTCTCTAAATGTTTAAGCAGAGCGCCTGATTGGTTTCTATTTTGACTGGGAATTTAAAATAAATAAATAAATAAATGAGAGAACTTAGCTGGAGAAACCTATAAAGAGCATTAGAGGGGGAGAAACCTATAAATTCCTACAGTTATGAAATTTAATATTCCTTCAGTAAATTATAGCTTTAAAACCACATGAATAAAAAACGAAAATCTTATTTAATATTTTTCGTCTCCTATTACATTTCCATTGATGCGCGGGAAATACTTAGCGTAGGAAGTACTCTACAAGCAGATATGATCATAACTGTTTTGCAGTTACGTTAATAAGATATTAATAAAAACATCTGAAAAGCAGAAATATCGGTACTGTCTTTACGCATTACGAACAAATTTGACAGAATAAAAAGAGTTGAAATTCGGGTATTTCATACATCCCACTAGTTATAACCTTTAACGTTTGGTTAAATTTATTTTTATTTTTTAGCAGATACAACCATTTCTGAAGATGTACATCAAAGAGCAAGCAATTTTATGAATTATATGTTTAGTGGAATTTGTTTAAACGTCAATTTTAATTAATTAATACCCGTGCTAAAATAAATATGAAAAAATATCCTTTTGTGTTTAGAAAGAGACATTTTAGGTGAATAACTCACTCTCAGATGCACTGCAATTATGAAACACACGCTTACATACAATTTAAATTACGGAGTTTCTTCACATTCCATTTTAAGTGAAACTCTTAATTCGTTACTTAATTAAAATATTATGTAGGCTTAATTAAATGAGTTTTAAAAGGAAATGAAAATAGTTTTTTATTTTATAGCTTATTTTTGTTTCCGCTAAAAGCAAGTTAGAATGGTGTAAAACCACTAAGCTCAAAGTACTTATTTAAATCTTTATTACCCATACTAAATATTATTAGAACATTATTAAAATAACTATTAAAATTATATTTGCCAATTATAACTTAGTTTCCTCACAGTAATGGTTATTAGAAATGCAAAACAAATTATACCTCCCACAAAAGAACAACTTTTACAAAACTTTTCAAATGATATCTTTCCGTTCAAACGGTCACTAAAAGCATCGGGTAGAATCCTTTTGTTTGGTATTGTACAATGCTTACATGTTCTGGCTTATGTGAGTTAAACTGTGCATTCAAAATTCAAAGAAAGTTCTATAGAGAATTCCACTATTAGAAATAAAGGAGCTAACCTAATAATGGCATAAATTTAGATGAGAAACTGAACAACGTCTTTTGCTTCACATTAACGTAAAAAGTCAGATTTTGCACCTGGTTTTATTCCCAAATATTTATATTCCGGATGATGAAATTAAATTGAACATTGTTTTGGCATTAAATAACACTCCTAAATAACGACACCATCTGTTTATCATTGCTTGTGTCAAATGTATTTCCTTTTATTTTTCATTTTCCATAGGTAGTTTTATTGTATATTGGTGGCTTGTGATAATATTTTTTTCACCATTTCACAATAAACAAATGTCTTTCTTAGGCAACGTTAATTTGTAGACGGGTTAATGCGCCTACAATTAAGCTGCACGTATCTTTCTTAATTTCTAAATTTGGAAACACCTAGGCTAGGAATTGAATTCCCCGTAGATAGGAACTTTTATTAATGAATTCTCCAGAAATGTTAACTGACTTCTTTATAATTTTCCAGCTAACAACAAGACTAGTATGATGAAACATCAACTGAACCAACCATAACCATAACCATGATCGTAATATATCTGTCACAAATTCATCTTTGATTACGTTCTGTGCTAACTCATTGCAGCGTGAGTGAGAGAAACGAATGTTGAGGAGAAGTAAGTCACGCCAAGCTGGTAGGAAAATGGATTATAATTTTCTCACAGAAATTTTTAAAGACATCCGAATAATAGAACTCATTATTTCTATGATAGCTTAAAATTTTATAAATTTCAGATTCTGGCAGCTTCAAGCAGGGGAGTTAATTTTAAATTTTAAGTATACCCAAATTGGTGTCATTTTTTTTTTGCGGAAAGGGAGCTTGAACTTAGGAACAACTTCGCACACTTATGGATAGATGGATTTACATGGATTAAGAATTACCCACCTAACGTCAGGGATGTCTTCGAGGAGGACTAACTGAGGGTACCTGACTCCAGTTCACTTTATATTGTTATCATACCTAACGACTGGCGATATTAGAAGAAAAGTTTAAGGTTAAAACGAGCTTCCCTTCTCCTACTATTGGATGATGAACTGAAACATTTTCTCTGGACGGCTGGACATATCACGGCTAGCTATGTTGGGAATTTTGCAAATGAGATGAAAATATTTTGTTTGGAGCTATAAACATGAGACATGAGCATGAAATTCCTATATAGCTAGCCCGTTCTCCGAATTTTGAACCCGAGGTGAAATACTAGAGTTCAGTGATTATTTGACCGCTCCACCACTGGTGTGGAAATTTGTAATGGTTTCCTCGATTTCTATGCGCCCTTCATAACCCTTAGTTAGTCAAATTATTTTACGATTATCCTGTAGTACGTTTAATCTACGTAACAAATCAAAATATGTAACAATTATCAACCGGACACCGTTTCATTTATCAAATACTCATAATAATACACGCATAATTATACACACATAACACTTAAATTCGCTAAGTAGAATATACTTGACAAGCAGATATGTTGAAATATCTTTATTTCATGTTTATGAAAGAACACATAAATGTTTTAATAAGAGGAAATTATCTGGGTTATAGGTTTCTATAATATGGAATTTACAAAGTCAATTAGCGCTCGGTAATGTTGCGTTTAAATCCCAGCAGCCTAGTGCTTATATACTACAGCTCAATAAAAAGAGTCCTGGTATTTAGAAACACTGCATAACGTTATGAATTGAAAAATGCCGAACTTCTGTCAGGACTTGGAACAACAGGGAAAAAATAATCGCCATTATATTTTAGAATTTTTTTTTACAAACTTTAATGCATTTATCTGTCTTTTTCACGTCCAGAAGCATCAAATATCAATTTAAGTACAAAATATTTTTAGGAAAGAAAATGCACTGCCTATTCTTATATCGCTTTCTCCAGCATAAAATTTCGAAATCTGACTCCTTCATGGTCGGGTAACTTTCTTTTTCTGCCATGCTCCCTGCCCTCAAAAAATTGAGTAACAATATCAGCTCTACATTGCGCACTAGAAAATTGAATAAAAATTCCATATTTTTCCAGAAAAGAAAGGAAATATTTCAATCTTTTCACTGGCAGCGTTCATAAAATCAACGCATAAACCTCGAAACGAAATAGTGAGTTTGAAAATGTCCGACTCGCCTGATTCTGCCGGAGAAATGGGATTTGTTTGAGTTGCTTCGCTCCTTGCGCCAATAGGAAAGAATCTAAAAAGAATTTTCGAGAATGAAATATTTATTACGTTTTGATCAAAAAACATCAGGGAAGGAGCAAAACGAATAGAATGTCTTTTTGGATTTAGGAAGCGTGCTTTCTATTCAACAGATCATTTTGTTCAGAATTGTGAAGCTTGGTTACCTTGGCGACTCGGAAGAAGTTTCGAGTTAAACAATTTTCTTCAAATAATAATAAGTCGTAGAGTATTTCTACTTCATCTTTATAGTTTAGAACAGCATGGGTTTCCCGACAGCGTAATGACCCATGTTTAATAGAATTTCAGTTAACGAGTATATTCGTGTATCATTACTAAAAATCCGGTTGCCCTTCCTATAGGCAACCTTTCAGCTTAGAAAATCCGCTAGAAACTGGTGCTGAGGTAATTGTTAGCTGTATAGTGAGGTTAGGTTAATTGGAAATGGCAAAAACAACAAGGCTGCGCGCTTAAGGAAAGGGATGCCTTCGTGTAGGACGTTTTAAGTGAAACTAGTTCATATCCAACTTAGCCATGCAGAAAAGCTATGGGAAACATCTTGCAGCAAGTTTGTTAAGCGGACTAGAACCCGGGTCGAGCTAACAGTTTTTAGCTGTGTTCACTCCTCAGCCTGCGTGGCTGATTGAAATCCGAGATTAAATTTCACAATGATAGCCTTCTCAGACGAACGAGCAGATACGACAGCTGAAATATAAGAAGTTTGACCTTTTTTTCTTATCACCGCTGATTACACGGCTCTCATGCTATTTTGCTTCAAGGCATTATTTCCAGCCAGTGGGAAGTTGCACGCTACTTTGCCAACTAAAGACATGGTCGGCAGGCAGGATAATCGATTATTTATTTCTGTGTATTAGTAAAATTACTAAAACAGTTTGCCGATGAATTTTCGCGTACATTACGTGGAACTGGACCGTATACACAATGGAATTTTACAAATGTTGAAAACAGTAGTTTAACTTGAGTTTTAGTAGCGATGAGAGGGCTAGTTGCATGGTCATTTTTATAGGTTTTCCAATGTGTTAGGTGAATAGGAGGCAGTTGTCCTCAAGCGAGACGTACCGCTTTTTCGCAAACGGCTGTATTTTCCTTTGTCAAAATCAAGTAAATCCATATCGAATAATGTAGTTATGAAAGGAGTCAAATCCATCATAAAATAGGTAATATGGCAAATGGTTTTGGAAAAAAAAACAAATTATTCGAACATTTTCCGAATATGCGTTTGAAGAACCCTTTTATTTAATGATCTTTAAGTAAAAGTGAGATATAGGAAGTTGCAAAATAAAATTCACTATCCCGGAACTAACATGAAATGAGAAATATTTCTAGTTTTGGGAGGGATACTGACGAAAATGTCCAACTATTAGCAGTGATAACAGAGCCAGCTGTTTCTTAAAACAGATCACAATAAGAAATACGTAAGAACCGTTCCTGACCAGGGAGAACAGGAAGGTGAATGAAACTGCTGAAGAATTTTCACCTAGTCCTGAGACAAGGGAGCAGCTCCCCTCGTTTACTTAAACAGTTAACTAAATTTTACGTAGAATATTTTAGTTAGTTAAATTTAGGTAAGGTATTTTAGAGATATCTTTTTCTCACCGTTTAAGCCGCTCAGACGGTTCAGTGGTTAGGGGAGATGACGGCGATACCAAAGGGCCCGAGTTTGAATCATGGAGAAGGCATGATTGTAACTGTCCGTCTCTTCATAGGACGCAAAATTGGCCTACCTACCTACCTACCAGCTAAAAACACTAGCGAAACAAGTAAGATTTGCAAAAAAATGTTTACAAAAAAAAACTTAATAATAATTGAAGCTGAAATGATAAACAGTTTGACAGCTCATTGCTGGCGTCAGTATTTTAAATCGGTGAAATGATGCCTGACTGACTGTTTATATTTGATCAGAGGGGGGAAAACTACTACAGCTATATTCATGAAAAGAATTGGGAAAAAAACGAAAAAATCCCTTAAATTATCTTTAAAATAAATCAAAATTTGAGAATTCGATGTGTACGAGAACCTTTAATGTTATCACTAGCCAATACTATCAAAACAGCTGCAAAACACGTTCACACTAAGCGATTCCTATTACCAGACATGTAATTATGTATGGATATGTTTCACTTTGTTATCTATCCCTTGACTGACATCTTTTGTATAGTGTCTGGTATATCGATTTTCCTTTTAAGAAACCTTTAGGTAAATATGAACGAATTTATTCAGATATAGTAAAGCACACTACAGATATTTGCTAAGAAGGGGCTTCTTCGTGGATTGCTTTCTAAGCGATAGTATCTCGTCTTCACCTTACACATTGCCGAAACCAAGAAAACGTCTATACAGCCGACCACAGGATTAGTACGTGGGTCCTGCTATCAGTGTTTAGAGTTCTTATTCACGAATGTCCTTGTAAACATACAAAGCAAGGATATTTTTCAAATAAGCCGACTTATATGATATGCATCATACATTTTAAACATAAATCTAAGAATTATTACTTTTTTTACCTGCAAATATTCACTTAGCTGAGGAATATTTTAATACGCCATTCATTTATGACACTATAAAATTTTCCATGATTTTAAAAACTTTATTTTTTTCCCTCTCAAAAGATTGTAATTTTCTCACACTTTGTATTTTTTGCTATTCCACTTACTGTATAATGAAATCGCGTGAGATCATTTGCGTAGCGTATATTCCTGAAAGACATAGGAAACAATACGACGCAGAACTCGTAATTTGATCTCGCCCTAACACAAGTACATCACCGCAGTGTTTTGGGCGTTATCTCTGCCATTAAGTAATCGCCACTGCCCCTTATGGACTGAATAACGAGGCGGGACTTCTGAGGTTTTGACGTCACTGATGTCTGTCAATTAAAGGATATTGCACGTCTAAATTATGCATCTTGTTTACAGTAATGAATCAAAAGGCGTGGGTTTTCGCTCAGTTGAAGGTCTACAAACGAAGACTATTATAGTCTACATAAAACTCTCTCTTCTTGCAAAACTCTGATTAGTTATTTAGACAGTTAGATATCTAAAATATTTGGGTATTTGCAATATTTATTTTCAAAATACTCTTTAACTCACGCTGCATATTTTTTTGTTTTGTTTTGAAAAAGAAGCTGCATTTTGAAAAGGAAATTCTGTCGAGTTAAACAAGCAGAAATGAAGCGCTTTATTTGGGCAACGGATACATCTTTTTTTATTTATTTTTTATTTTGTTAATTTTATTATTATTATTATCATCCAACGTAACATTAGCTCAGAAGGGCTATCCTCAAAAACGGATTTTGCGCTGAATCACTGTAAAAGGCTGAATTACTTTTTAAATTGTGGCCACCGAATATTATCATCCTGTGTTATTTTAAAAGAATGTAGGTAAAGGAGAATGTAGGTATGTTTCTCTCATTGTGATAAAACGGCGGTGACTAGAGGCATGAACTTTTGAATAACGAAGTCCTCTACAGAACATGGGCACTGCAAAATCAAAATTTGGAATTTGTTCGATTATTTATTTCACATTTTGTAAAAATTTAACGAATATTTTATCAACAATCTCATCGATTTCAAAGTCATTTATCGGAAATTCTGATGATATACTGTTTTTTAAATATTTTTTTTATTGCCGTTGAACTGAGTTTTGTGTGGTTTATGTACGAAGAACATGACATTTAATAAACGAAGTTAACACACAAAGCGTTAAAAAGGGCTCCTTTGGGCATAATATAAAATCTGAAAGCTTTCAGATTTATTATTTTTATTATTATTATTGTTATCCCAAACAGACTATTAGTTTCGAAATACGATTTTCTATTGTTCACTTTTCATCGATTCTGTTGCCATTCGGAAAAGCCTAAGACATTATTCTTTCATATTTAATCTGTCTGTTGTGAACTAAAAAAACTAATTTATTGGAAAGCAATAGATACAGATTCAAGAATATTTTGTTAACTCTTTTAATCTTACTTATTTAAAAAATGCATTTAGTTCATGATACATCTATGTGAAAACATTAAATATTTTATAAGAACGCATATTTTTTCACTTTTTAAATATACAGAAGATATATGAAGCTAGAAGTTCCCATATTAATATAAATGTTTATTCGTGTAATAGCCTATAAAAGGTTTCGCTATTTCACTTGGGCCGTTTCTTTCGATAATTTGTACTAATATATTGTATTAAATTTTAAATGGGACTTTTTGAGCTATCGTTAAAATCCAAATCCTTTTAGGTGCCCCCTTTACGTTCCATTTGCCGCCCAGACGGCACAGTGGTTAGGGGAGGCTGACTACGATATCGAAGGACGCGGGTTCGAACCCCAGTGAAGGCAATGGATGTAAAATTATCTGTCCCTTCACAGGAGGTAACGGTGACCGCACTATTAGGTGCCTCCACATTAAAACGGGTACCACTTCTGGCTTAAGCAGCGGCCACCACCGTTTTAGGCAAGTGCCAGCTATTGGAAAAAATTTTCCATTAAATTCATCTTATTTCACAAAACCACCTTTCTCTGACAATGAAGTAGCCTAAATTCAAGGTACTTAATTTCACTAATTCCCAATCATTTACCATATGATAGTGATGCATAAAGTCAGTTTTCATGTGTATTGAAGAAAATGAATAAAAATAAATACTCCATCATCATTTCAAGGCTCACTTATGACAAATAGGTAGAATCGTTGAACATTAGTTATTCACTACGGATTCAAAGTCTGGGGCATGGGTTCGCTGCTTGAGATGCTTCGTTGTTATTTCCCCATGCATAAAACGCATACTTAGTTATCTTTCGAAAATTATCTATGAAGGTATGTTTAAATTATGTCTTCTCTAAATCACTCATTTTATAAGACATCATTTAAACCGTTTCACACCAGAGTTTTTGTATTGACGCAATTGCCTGGATTTCAGTCAAAATCATTGTGCAATAACTAATCTCGCCTTAATTTATTTATAAATAGCCGCTACCCGGCCAGCCTTCGTCTGGCTTTTAAATGTACAGGGGAAATGCCTAAATGGAACACCAAACATTAAATTTAAAAACTGCAAAAAAATTTACTCTTTAGAACAAATTTATGAAAAAACATCAATAAAAATGTATTACATATAAAAAATTACAATGGAATAAGCACTATCCCTTAATACAAATATTAATTATCCTAATAAGTAAATTAATCAACTTCCCGTTGCCATCTCAGGACACACGTCCAATATCCAAGAGATACATTAAATTTGAAAACTGCACACAATTATCACCCTCATTTTCCCGAGTGGTAACAGTGACATATGAGCAACAATGGCATGCAGCCATTGTTTCTGATATAATGAGAAAGAATTATCGACTGGATGCGATTTCATCAAAAACTAAAAAAATCTCTTTCGAATTTTGAAAATATCTCTTCGAGGTGCACTGGCTCTTATCTAGATGCACCTATGTATCAAATTTCGTAGCCTTGGATCTATTAGCTTACGCGCAACGCGAACGAAAGATACACCACACACACAAACAGACCCTTCCTGTTATATATACAGATGAAGCACATTTTCCATAAAAGTATAAATCACTCAATTATAAGATATAGAACTAGAAAAAAATTCATAATTTATTATTTTACTTATAATGAAATCATCTTCCAGTAGGAGCAGAAATCACTACATTATAACGTAAAATTTTGATTTGGCTTGTTTTGGTTAGGGCAAAGCACGCAGCGACTCTGCCTTGACTTCGTGGAAGACTTCCCAAGTCAAAATGCCTCATATACTCGTTACACATGGTTAAAACCACGAAAATGTCAATAAACCTAGCTACTTCTCCTGGATTTGAACCAGGGTCAAACTACCAGTGTTTTATCTCTTTAATAGTCGGCCGCTGGTGAGTCGCTCTAACGTATTGTGCATTCAAAATAAAGTAAAGTTCATGAACATTCACAAAAACTGCTTTATCAGGATTTTTTCCTACATTAAAAATTATATGCATGGCCTCTTGCTACAGGCAAGATTCATCCATGGATTCTGAACTGCATTCAGAATAAATATTTATCACCAATAAATATTACAATATTAGAATAAGTGTATAGTAAAATAATAAAGCAGTATTTTTAGAATTATAGTGCTTGAAGATTCCCTGAATAGTGCAAATATCTGAATTTTCTCCAGATTAGCAAGTAAATCTCATCATTTTCTGTCTAATCAGAAAAATAATAATGGAATTAAAACAAGAGTTAGGTGTTGACACCGAGACTGGTGACTTCCAAGATGCCAGCTTCTGGGCAGATCATTTAAATACTGACAAAAAATTTTTATAATATTCGTAGAAGGATTTTTAATGATATTCGTGTTTATGCAGCTGAAAGAAGAACAGCAGACAGTAAGCTCTGGCGTTCTGTCGGACGCATTGAAGCAGGAGAGTCAATGAAAGATATTGCTTTTTTTTCGTTTATCATTCGATAACTTATCGAATGTGAAAACAGCTTCAGATATATGAAGCAGTTGTCTGGGGACCTGTGGCAAGTCGATCAAAACTTGGCACAGGTCCCACATAACTTACCCTCTTTCTGAATATTTATCTTTGCTATAGTACCTTTTGAATACGAATATATTACATACAATAGTCAAAAGAAATCAACGACAAGCATTCACAACCATTACAATCATAATTGCAGAGTCACTTGGTAAGACAATATCTGTCAACACTGAGCGTCGAAGCTTCACATGAGCGAGCGTACGCAAGGGAGTGTACGCCTAACTACCAAGTTTTTTGTGTTCCACTAACCTTCCAATCCAGATGGACAAGATCAAACTGATGTCTTCAACATCTCAATTGGTCGGTCTCATATTGGCGCAAAATTCTCTTCACAGACGAGTCCGGATCTGGCATGAAATCAGACATTAAACGTGTTAGGCTCTAAAGAGAATGAGGCACAGGGAATTAAGCCCAGAATATCGTTAAATATCACATATTCTGAGGTAGCAGTGCCAAAGTGTGGGCTGGAAATTTCATTGAGATTCGCACTTAGCTGCACATCTTTAAAGACAGTTCTATGACTGCTATCCAGTATCGTTATGAAGTCCTACACGCTACTGTGAGACTTTATGCAGCAGCAGTTGGTCTTCTGATATCCATATTATCGATGACTATCGAGCCAAAATTGTTAAAGATTGGCCAGTACTGTAAACTATTACCTAGAGATTGAAGACATTTCTCATATATACTGACCACCGTATTCTCTCGACATTAATCCCATTGAAAACCTTTGAGGTGATCTCCGGAATGTTGTCTACACCTGTTCCATCCAGTCTCAATCAGTTTTTTTCCTTGTTTGATTTTAATAAAGCATGCAAAATTATCTGCCTAAAGCAAACATGTCTCTGTGGAGGTCGCCCTAAGGGAAACTGGCTCTCTGCGTATTATGGGATATCAAGAAAACGTCTAAGCAGTCAGCCCGTTCCTCTGGAATCGAACCCGGTTGACTTACCAATGTTCACTGACTTTACCTCTTTGCCGATTGTGGGCATCATAGAGTTGAAAACTGCTGTAATGGAGGCATGATCATCGCTAGCACATGCGATGGTTGATCACCTCACTGAAAATATAGGCAATTACTGTAAAGTTCCTCTCCAACTAGAGTGGTCACGTACCTTATTAATATACGTTTCGTTTGTTTGCTTTTAGCTTTAAAAATCAGTTGTTTTTAACCTAACTATAAATCATGATGTAATTCACAAAAATTAAACATTTTTCATCTCTGTATACAATGCTTACGTTCCTCGATACATAAACTCATTTACTACTTCATGTGCAGTTTTGTGTTAATCGAAACTTTACTTTTCCTTTTTTGTTGATTTTTTCATGGAGTGCTTAACTTTTGGAAGTCACCGTATCTGTGTGTATATAAATCCCTAAACGACGCACAAAATAAGTTAAAGGATTCACATTCCATAGAGCTTATTATTCATTTGGAGATCAAAAGGTAAATTATATGCATTCAATATTACCTGTAAAAGCAGCGATATTGTTATACATTTTAGTAAATATATGCATTTTTTAATTCTATTTCCATGTATTTTAGAACTGTTATAATTGCTTTTTTCATTTCCTTTTCCATTTATTTATTTATTAGTGTATGACAATTTTATGCTAATGTATCATTTATTTTTATTAACTTCTAGCCATTTATTGCGTTTGTAGGTATTTATGTTATGTACAGTTTTGGAGAACTTTTCATTCTGAGTTGAATCGCATTGGAATGGTAAATGTACCTCAAGCAGAACCAAAGGCATGGGTCAAAAACTTTCGCCCCAATTCTTGACGTTCACTTTTGTCCACTAAATTGGTACATTTGATGCCGTTACGGAAGCTTTCGAAAAACGCGTTTCCGATCATCTAAGAAAGCTGATATTTATACAGAATCTACTTGTCTGAGTGTAACAGTTTGCTGTTTATTTCTGTATGTTCTATTCAGCATGTACATGATCTCACCATCTGTACCATATTTGTCTCTCTTCCTTCTGTTATTTTGTTATTTTATGTCTTTTAGACTTTTAAACATTGTATTAAGAATGATGTACTTATGCTCAGCGTAAATGACTTTTTCAAAATCTGCTCAAAATCAAAACTAAAGTACATTGTACATTACCACCATTAGAAAATAGTATAATTAGTAGCAAATGTGTACCTGTTTTTTTCACAGTTAAACATGTTTCACTTTTAGTTTTTACTCACCTTGTCTAAAAATAGTATCCGAATGCAGAATTTTTTTTTTGCATAGAAGAACATACACTGGTGTGCAAAAATTAAGGACGAAGTCGAAAAATTAGCATATCAGCTGAACGAAGAGGCAGAGCGGACAGAAAGACCAATCAGGAGATTAAGTAAGGTGATGTACGGTAGCACATGCGCAGATATGCAGGTAGACGTAATGGGGGAGTGTCTGAGTAGTATAAAGCATGTTGTCGGTGTAAGATCAGTATTTCTGGCAAAGAGATTGCACGCCGTATAGCAGTTAAAATCTCACCGGGTTGCTGCCTCAGGGAGAAATGGCGAATAATCAATCTGTTAGACGATATCTGGATGCTTTTACCCGAGGTAGAATCATTGGGAAGTTGGAGGAAGGCCGCAGTGTGACAAGTGTGGCTGCAGAGTTCGGAATTGCTCACAGCCTCGTTTCACGACTTTGGAGACAATTTCAAACTACAGGAACAGCTATCCGGGGGTTTAGTAGTGGTCGTCCACGAGGAACCACACTCGCAGATGACCGGTATATTGCCTTACAGGCCAGAAGAAACAGGCGGCAGACAGCGGGAGAAATCGCTAGACACACGACACAGGCGACTGGACGACCGATATCGCGTTTTACCGTGGCCAGAAGACTGCACGGTGGTGGTCTGTTTGCACGACGCCCTGTACGGTGTGTACCTCTAACGCCTGCCCATCGGAGAAGGCGTTCTCTGTGGTGCCGGGAACACCGGAATTGGAGAGACAATGAATGGGGACGAGTACTCTTTACAGATGAGAGCAGATTTAGTCTGAGTTGCGATTCTAGACACATACACATCTGGACAGAGCGGGGAACACGCAATAACCCCTTCAACATCATCAAAAGGGACTGTTTTGGAGGTCGCGGAGTTCTCGTTCGAGCAGACATAATGCTTGGTAGCCGGACCGACCTTCATATCTCCCAAGGAGGTTCGTCACCTGGGACTGCTTTTGTAACGAGGTTCTTCTTCCTTACATGCGTCTTTTCACAAGGGCTATGGGTCCTCAGTTCCTCTTCATGGACGACAACGCTCCACCTCATCGCACAGTTACTGTCGAAGAGCTATTGGAGAGTGAAGATATTGAACACATGGATTAGTCGGCAAGGTCTCTGGATTTAAATCCCGTCTAGCATGTACGGAACTTACTAGGGAGACCCGTGGCAGCACGTAATTTATCGCCAGTAACGATTCCGAAACTGCGATTGGTGCTACAAGAGGAACAAGCAGCAGTGTCTCAACAGCTCATTAACAACCACATATCCAGCATGTACAAATGATGTGAAACCTGCCTAGCAGTCAGGGGAGATCATATCCCCTATTAAAGACCGGATGTTTCTTGCTGGACAGCCATCACAGGGATGTTTCGGCCTTCAGTCGCATTGCGCTCCATTCTACTTTTTCAATAAAGTTTCTTTCTACCCCTCTGATTTCTCTTTTAGTAAGTGTTGCTTATAGTACTCATATCCTTACGTATTGGGGATCTTACGGTATTAAATGTGTTGATTTGGAAAGCTTTTGTACAAAGTTATATTGAAAAAACCGTCTCGTCCTTAATTTTTGCACACCAGTGTAGTTAACTTGATTAGCTGAACTTATATACATAAATGATGTGCGCATTATGTGGAAGAGCTGCATACTTAATGGCACAAAGATTACAAGAAAGCTTACTGTCTTTTTGAGTAAGCATATGAACAGAGCGCTGTGTGCGGTTGTCATTTGCATCAATGCAAACTGCCAATTTTAACATTACCGAATTTTCTTCTCATTGATTAGTGTCAAGATTTTGCTCTGAGAGTGGTTGGTAACCTTCGATACTTCTCGAGGTATAAATTTTTAAGGAAAATTTCTAAGTATACCCACGATATTTACAACACGTTTTTATACTTTTCTGACTAAAATATCAAATTTCAGAATATTTTGTAAATTTAATTTTGAGGATAAATCAAAAATAACACACACTTTTGTAAAGTAATATAATATTAGTAGAAAATTCGAATATCTATTTTCGCATATACATATTTTAGAGGCGGAAGATTTTTCCGTACTTCTATCACATTTTGAACAGTCTTTACAGAAAGTTCCAGTCTGCTCTTGAATACATTACTGCAATTTCTGCGGCTGTCATGCAAGATGAAGCAACACCTGATGCAGCAGCTACACACACACACTCCCAAATTCAGTCTTTGTCTCAATGATGGTACAGGGATGTGCGTATTATGCTTTCTCTTTAAAGAATCGCAAAGCCAATAGTCAGACGTTGCTATACCATGTGAATGGATTGGCCAGTTATTGTTTACGCAACACAATATGGGTGATTCTGGAAACAGTCTCGGAAGGACGGCCATGGAAGTTATAATTGTCTGAAATAGTATTCTATCTTGAAGAATCTAATACTCAGTGAGAGACTCTATGGTATCCTAAAAAAATATTACAGCTTCACCGAATGCTATTGCATAGCAACTGCTTCGTGTTTTTTCGTCAGGCATTCCCAGCAACTTCTATCACATGTTTATAGAGGTGTGACTGAGCAGTGACAAGTTTCATAACACAAAATTCCCCTACCTCAATGCTGCCTTCGCAGATTGCATTGATGCAGCTTATGCGGGTAATTTGAATAAGAATATTCGTATTTACCAAAGCAAGATGACGTTATTTTGTACAAGGAGGATACATCTACTAATATCTCGATTATGTCTACCATGTGTTCATCACTATAGTAAAGCTACACAGCGCGCATATATCATTTCTGAAAAGAATCAACTGTTTTTTTGCCTCACCTGTAAATGTTGCTATTTAAGACTTTCGTGTTAGTCAACGTTGCACAAAATTAAAGTAAGTGCAATGCGTTTTCATTGAATTAGATTATTTAATTTAGCTCTTGAGAGTGTTTAGCTGCCTAGTTTCATTAAAGCTTTCAGATACAACCTGAAGTTATCGAAATTTGACAGATTCTCTTCCAGTGCCATTCGAGCTTACAAGCGGCAGATCATTGAACACTAATACCTCAACTCGGGTTCAATTATTAGCAAACGGGCTGGCTTGTATGAGATGCTTCGTGATTTTACTCATGTGTAGCGTGAATACGAATCAGTTTCCCTTACAATTTTTTAGGAAGGCATCTCTCCTCTGAAGCAAATGGATCTAGTAATCTTTAAAATAATCCGGATTTAATCCAGTCTCCTGCTAATCCCTCATAATCCTCGAGCATATAGTATTTAGTTTGATGAACTTCCGGTTCTACGCCGTGAACGCACTGTAATCACAAGCTTTCATACATTGTTAAAGATTTGAACCTAAACCCTTCAAAATGAATCACTTCTACTCATCCCCTGTCTAACTAGAGAGGAACAATGCATTTATAAATTGAATTTATTGTACACTTCGATAAGCTCATTATTTTCTATTCTTGATTAAATTGAAAATAGACTGTGTGATGATAATACACACACCTCTGTTTTAGAATACATAGTTGAGAAAATTTTACTAAAACTTGGAGGTAGTTACTTTCTTTGGTCACAGAAAATAAAGCAGCGTCAGGGAAAATCTTACTTCAAGAGTTCCTAAATTAAGAAGAAATTGCAGGAGCAAAAAAGGAAAATAAACCCCACCCAGAAAATGGCCGTAACTGCACTGCACACACGCAATATATCGTTTCCTTGATAACAAAATAGATAAGGGGTAAAGAAGAACAAGAATTGGTGCTGACATACGAACGTATGGGATATCCATTATTTTGGAATACTTCAACATTATTGCGCTTGCATGTCAAAACCTATTTCTTCTGATTTCTCTTGTGGGACGCTGTTTTCAGCTTAGAGTTATATCTTAATACGTCTAACTGCAAAATTAATTTTGAAAGGGAAACATCACTTTGCAAGTGGATATTTTCGTTTTCAAGATTTTGTTGTTCATTAATATGCGCAGTTAATATGATGCATATGGAAATAGATTTTAACATGATTGATTTATAAAACTGTGGACATTTACTAATTTACCAAATCTCTCTTAGCAGTGAAAAAATAAAATTTATTTTGGAATCAGAAAATGTTATGCTTTAGAATTATGCCAAATTCATCACTGCTATTTAAATTCAAGCAATAAAACTGTTGTTTTACTTGAAACAATGATTGCGAGATTTTGTTGCGAACGTAAATTAGCAAGTGTGTTTATTACGTCTGTAATATTTTAACGTCTGTAATATTTTAAAAGCTAAGAATCTTCCAAAATACTTTTACAAATATTTTAAATTATTTTACGAATTTTGATATTTAACACATTTAAATCTTTGAGGCTAGAAAACGTTTAAAGGCAATTTCAAATATTTGCAGCATTAATGTAGCAGTCAAATGAAGTATTATATATCCTCTACCCTCGATATAAATGCATTTTTTTCATACCATACATTTCTTGATTAAAAATTATTTATTGAACAGTGTTTATGTTTCAAGAAGTCTTTGAATAGTCTATAAACTTATAATTTATTCAATATTTATTTGACACTTTAAGCAATACTTATTATTCAGAAGAAATTATAAACATTTCCTATTTTTCAATCAAAACACTGGAGATCGTGTTAATCCATTTTTTTTCATTTCGAGTGTAAATACAAATTGCTGTACAGCTTAAATGTAATTCATTTGGAGAAAAAAAGTAAATAGCATATATTTATAACATCCCACTGTAATAAAAAATAAATGACATATATGTAATGTCATTATATAATATACTATACCATTATATAACATGCATAATGCCATTATATCATAAACATAATACTATGTCATTATATAATATATATAATGAAAACTGCATATGATGACGTAGAACATAATGGTGAATTTGGTGCATAAAAAGTAGCTACAAAAATGGCTGGATGATTCAGTAGTTAAATTTTAGCATAGTGTACTCTTGAAGTAAACACAATGCAGCTTAACTGGCTCCAAGCCCGAATCCGTTCTTCTGGTTAAGTATGTGAAAATCATTATGAAAAGATACTTTCTAACAATGCAATAAATTTTCTAACAGCATCGTCAGAAGCGAATATAGATGTCCAATATCCTCACCTCTCAGTATCTGAGGAATACTCAATTCAGCTTCGTATACGCTACGTTGATGACATATTCGGGCCTTTTGACGGGAAGGAAGAATATTTAAACAAGAATTTGTCCAGTCATCCAGTTAAATTTTCAAACTGAATTTGATGATCGTTGCCTTTTCTTGATACTCTAATTATACTTGTTGAATTTGATTTTAATCACAATATTTATTAGAAATTTTTGTGTTTGTTTGCTGATCAATGATAGATCATATCAGCTTTCTGAACCAATCTCTTCTTTTTACTCTTATGTATACCGTGGTTTCAAAGTTTGTTCTATACAGTCTTTTCTTTCTCGTGAACAAAATAATTTAAAATAGGTAGCCATTGACCAAGAATTTCTCCTATGGTTATTAATAAAGGCCTTTTAAAAATTTTGCCTTGAAATCAAAAAGTATATTCTGCTGTTAGAAATAACCATAACAGCATTGACGTCATTCCCTTTCGCTAGTTACAAAATTGGCCTAAATCTCCAGAAGCTCATCTTTCAGGTCATTTTCTCAGTAAAATTCATTATTATATTCATAAAGATCACATTCCTATTTTTAACTCTTGGCGAATTTATAGCATATTTCGTCAATATGGTTTGGCATAAATCTGACAAACTAAAAGAGACTTAAGTTGCGTTAGGGAACACGAATCGTTATTTCGGCAAGAAGAAGTAAACAAATATTTGATAGCTAAAACATCTATGCATTTAATCGCAATTTAATTTTTTTTCTGCGGAAATTATCAGTAAAGATTCTTCAACTGGTGAATGAGATTCCCTTAAATATTTTCACATTCATAAAAATCTATTTGCTTTAGTTAATGACATTAATCGCAATCCTCTTCTTCCTAACGCTTTTGCAATTCTAATGATTAAATTTTTCATAAATCGTTACTGGTTTTTCCGCCAGACCTCGCTACGGTCGTTTTCAATTTTTTCCACGCATTGCTGTGGAAAAAAATAGTTGTTGCTGCTACCATGTTTGCAAGCGCACGTTTGCGCCTAAAAGAAGAGAAACTTGTACCTCATTATTCTCGCAATCAATATAGTTTTGCTCAAAATCTACCTTAAATAAAGGTATCTATCTATCTAAATAAAGGTATCTATCTATCTAAATAAAGGTATTTATCTATCTAAATAAAGGTTTCATTTGCCTAATTTTAAATCTTTATCTTGATTAAAAGTCCTATAACCATGATGTGGTCTAGCAATATACGTTCTGAGTCAGAAAAGAGTGCTAGGTAAGCTAAAGTTTTCTAAATTCGTTATCTTTCTCTCCGGAAAATAGAACCTAATATCTGCCAATATTAATTTGATACTGTAAATAATTGCACCTGAAAAGTATGCACCTGGAGAATTAGATAAATCCTTACATTATTTTCCACTTCAAGGCGACACGGAATGATGTACCAGACTTAACAATCAAATTTAAGTAACGAAGTGTTAGCTTTTATATCTGTTAGATTATTTTTAAGTTTTTTATTACGAACGCCTATACAAAGTTTAATGCTTTCTGAAGAGAGAAACATGAAAACTCAATTGCGTTCTAGTCAAAATTCGAATCCATGATATTCGAATTATATTCCCAAATCTAATTTTAATATTCAGTATCTACTGCATCATTCAATGCAACTTAGTTTTGAACACTGAGGTATTCTTAATAATATTTAATACATTCTTAAACAGTAAGATTTTGCTATTTTCCAACAAATGATATATAAAAATTACGTTTCACATATACATTTTAATGTCGTTGCAGCTCTTAAAACATAATGATTATTCTAAAATATACATTCTTTTAAATGAAGTTACTTCAAATATACCTCGGTCAAGAAGGTGTACGTTCTTGAAATGATCTTGTTTTAAGTTAGATTTCTGCGCATCATTAACAAACTTTTGCAAACTGAGTAATACGTTTTAGCCTAGAATGCATACAGAATGTTGTGCAGAAACCCCACATTTTATAAGTTTAGCACTGGTTTTATTACCTGAAGACTAGTAATTCTGAGCTCATAGGTGTTCTTTTAAGAGGTTACTTATGTTTATTATATGAGTATCTTATGTGAGTTTAATAATTGTTGCTTATTATAATATCATTATTTATAAAATCGTAGCTGACTGTCCTGTGAATTCACTCTCAAATATCAAAATCCTACTTCCCTATAAGTTAGTCCAAATTTCGATAATAATAGTTGGCACTTAGTGTACCAATTTTCAAATACTTAACAGAATACAGAACTGTCATTTAATACTGGTGTATAATTGAAAGTATTTTCTAATATTTGATGCATTTGTAATATTTAAAGTAAGCAAATAGTAATAATAATAGAAACTAAAGATTTCTGAGCCAGATGTAAGACTTCTGACAAGAAGAATGTCGTTAGTCGTTTAGTCGCCATGTGCATCCAGCTTAAATTAACAGTTTTATCACAGCATTCCTTTACGTTAGATTAAAGTTTCATACATTCTCTGAGACACAAAATTCAGCACACCTTGAAAAGGTAATCCGAATGTAATGGAACTTCATACGCAAATACCTGTTGAAGCTGAGATGTAATAATTAAATTAATACTTTTTAATAACCGGAGATCTAATTCATTGGAACTGAGCACTTTAAAGACGTATTAAGTAGCGGAATTCAATTTCAAAGTCAACCGTTTCAACACATTTTGACTGCAGCAGCACTCATCCACACTAAGAGCGTTAGTGTGGATGAGAACAGTAGTAACAGCGTTAGTATTTATAAACTAACAGTTTATGATGGAGAGTAACTAACTCTTCTATGATGGAGATGAAATCATTTCAAGCATAAATAACAACTTGGAATATGTCGTACCATTAAATGGAATAGAGCTGTTTGAGTAAATGAAAGAATGGTTTGACATTTGGGTTGAAGCGATGCCGAGAACACATGATGTCGGGAAGAATAAATCAAGGAAGGATATGTTCGCTTAGGGCTACAACAGAATAATAAGGCAAAGTTAAAGCAAATTTCTCAATAGTCGATTCATCTGCATCAGCGATCCGGCTAACCCACACAGAATTGAGCAACAGGACTATTGATGACGACCACGCTCGTGCTGCCGTTTGCTCTCCATTACCGCTTTAATAACCCCGTATGGGCACTGTAGTAGCAGTAATAGTGTCAGTCGTTTGCTACTTGCAACTGGCATTGACTGAAGAACTGAGTTTAGTATAGAAATCTTTTTTTGAATGGATTCCCGACGAGCAAAGACATCATGTCTAGAAATGTCAAAACAGCATTGGGATCTTACGATTATTTTCATTCCATATAATCTGCCGAAAACAGGAAGCTATGATCTGAGGTAACACTTTGTTTGATAACAGGATCCTTTCGTTAACTAGCCTCGTTAGCCTTAAAGCACAGCGATAATTTACCTATATTTATTCGAACTAGTTAAATCTGTAATAGAATTCAGTATCTGAATATTTATTTGTATTAATGATTTCCGCATCAACATAATTAAGACTAGCTAATATACTTAGAATAGTTAAAGGTTAGAGTTTAGTGCAGTTAGAGTTAGTTAAAAGTGTAGGCGTATACACACATTTTTATGTACAGATTTATGGTACCAATGTGAGAAATTTGGCAACACGAAGAATTTCTTATTTGAACAATCCATCAATTTTGCACATAGTGATAATTCTTCGTAACCACACATTGTTCCCATTCCTTCTCCAGAACGTTATTTTCTGTATAGTTCAGCTTACATTTCTTAATTATAAGGTATCTTTCCCGCCATCTTAACATGCCTTCGTGGTGTAGTGGTCAGCATACTCGGCGCGTATTCGAGACGTCCGTGGTTCGAGTCCTGGCAAGAGCATTGCTCATTGTTTATCTTTCCTTCTTCAAAATATCTAATGTCTCTACAAGTTTTTTCATTTGTTTTCCTTTGCAATGATATACTTTGATAAACTTGATTTGAGGCTTTCAGAAATAATTATAGTCGTCGACGGGACTAAATAACAGGCCGACAAGCACCTTTCCTTAGCGGACCAGCTGTTCCGCCGGCGGAGAAACTAAAAGACAGAAATTGGTAATTTATCGTAACTCTGCAATCCGTAGTGTTATGTCTTCCTCAACGCCCCCCCTGAGTTTGCCTTTCATCAACTTAATTCCCAGCCGCGGACGACACCCATGTTCTGCATTTTGTTTCTGTGCTTTTCGAATACTTTGGCTCGCTATAGCCAGTATTTTCTTCACAGGACACTAACGTGATTACTGGGATACATCTACTCGGCCTAAAACGCCAAATTTAAAATTAGTCTGACAATGGGAAAAATTTGGGAAAATGTTCCAGAGCACATCATCTGTTAAGCGTTACCAGTGGCGGTTAGTTAAAACGGTGGAATTCTTGGGGCTCAGCGTATGTGCAATTACGTGAACAGTCTGAAACTACTGAACGGCTAGATTTGTGATTTTCCTTTTATTCGAGTCGATTTCCCTTAAAACGTCTTCCACGAAGGCACTACTTCCCTTAAGCAGGTAGTCTTCGTGTGTTTTGTTACATGAAAATAATTGAATGTAACCAATGTCAAATTTATGATCCAGTGTCACGGTTTGTATGTCCTGCGACATCTTGCCCTGAGCTTGATTAGTTTTGAATGAAATACTCATTTTCTAGAATTTTTTCTCTGTAGTACAGGATCTAGATTTTCTGAAACTTTAATCATATTTTATTCTTGTATTTATACTTTACATATTCCAGGTTTGAATTCTATTGAATAAATGTTTCTTCGTGCATCAGTTTTTATCATAGAATATATTTGTTAACAATTACCGCACTGTTATAGCTTACCTTAGGAAACTGACTTAACGTTTTGATGGTCATCGACGAGTTCATGGCACTTCAAATACACACCGCAGTAGGCACAAACGAAACACAGCTCGCATTACAAATTTGTGAGTGGCAGATATCGCGTATATTTGGGAAGTAATAATTGCTTAATCTTGCAACTGCCAAAAATTTAAATCAACATTCTTCAGTTTTCAGACCAAATGTGTGTAAGAGAAAAGGGAGGCAACATAAAGTAATGAGGTTTTAAATTCAGCCAGTTTATAGAAATACGCCAGTAAAATTCGCTTGTAAAAGCACAGATTCGTAAAATTCAGCTCAGAATTTAACACAATGAGCACGTCGAAAGTAAAATTATTCAGTTTCATTATCATCTGCCATTAAAACGACGGACTTCGCCTACTTACCTTTCTCTTCCTCTTCTTTCCTTCTAAATCCATAATACAAATTTATAAATTCCATAAAAATACATCTAATTATCTTTTGCAACTTTAAAACCAGCAAACTTGCCACCTTTAATGCAAAAACAGGTAAACATCTAGACTTAAACATGAAATAGTCGACGCACCTCAAATATGGGCACATGCAAATCCCTTCTGTAAATTAAAATCTGGATCTTATTATAAAGTCTGCAATTATAAAGTACTCTTTATGCAGCGTTCCTCGCTAAGCGGAACTCCACCTAGCATGGAACATTAAAGAGCCAGCTCTTTTAGTTGTATAGTTTAACAAAATCGCTCAGAATTATGGAAAATCTTCATAGTAAGAACAAGGGTAGAGCTTCTTAGCAAATAATCAACATATCACTGTCAATTACGAATTACAGGGCCAGGTATCTTTTTTGTAGTCCTTGCAATCTTCTACTGCAGACTTGTGAAGAAACTCATAAATTAGCCATAAATTGTCTTAAACATCTGGTTTAAAAGAATGATATTTACAGTTGCACTAGCTATAAGACAAAGTAGGAACGCAAAGAAAACATAATAAATTTACTATCGTTCTTGCTTTCTTCCGATTCGTAACATTGTTAACAGACGTTTTATAACATGAGACATGCCTTGTCTGTTGCGCACGATTCGAACACAACAATACCTGAGTTATGAAGATTATTAAATACCGTCTGGACCTAATGAAGATCAAGATTTTGATGCTGAAATACGGTGAAGATGTTTATTTTAAACCTCTAGTTCTACGGTTCTTAATATTATTAGGTGCATTACATGAGATATTCCTAGAGCATGGCAGAAAGATATATTTTTTACCTCGTTTTCATGTCGGACTTTAAAAATCTATCTTTCGTTGAGCATCAAAAATCACAGATAACGCTTCACAAGAATGTTAATTTTTAATAACAATCGGGCTTAGTAACGAGAAGCGTGTAAATAGCATGCATAGGCCTTTTTGCAGTTTTTATGCTATTGAAATTAAATTATTTAAAAGCCATTTACGTAGAAGTAATGTCCAATTCCTTAAGTGCATGATGATATTTAACAAATATTAAGCTTACATGCAATTGTCAAAGTTTAATTATTTAACGGATTTGAACTTACAGTTAAGCAATTTAAGTTGAATTCCTAGTTATAAGCCATTGTTACTCAGCCTTTAATGTGACACAAGATGAAATTCATTTAAGAAGCACCCTTCAGCTGAGGTTTATTTTAGAGAAACAATCGCTGAATGCATGCAGAAACAGGAACCTCCGTTATTTTCCTCAGAAGAAGAACTGCTTTTCAAGAACGTACAGAGCTTATATTTCTCTAGAAATTGCCTTGTCTTTTGTAAGTCAAGATTAACGCTAAATATGCAATTATTCTTATAATTCATTATCGAATAATGCGATTAAGAAAATATTTTCGGAAACTCCATTTAGTATTTTTATGTGTTTCATCATAATAGATTTATTGTTAAAATTAATTAATAGTTTATGGCACACGTCGAGATTCCCAATTTTGGTGAAAAATTACATTTTTATTTTGTTGCTTGTTAGAGCATATTTTTAGATTTTAAGAACAAATTTATCTCTGTGATAATTAGAAGAGAAGGTACTTAAGACTTTACGAAGTAGGGAAAAAAGTAAGTGAGAATTTAAATCCCGGAAAGTGGTCTTTTAGGGAGCTGGACATCTGTCAGAAACTTAAGAGGAAAAGTTTTAATTTTATTTTCCTAAGGTTTTGAGATAATAATAGTAACTTAGGAAATAGATATAATCAAACATGCATACTCGTATGCTGAATATGTGCAAATTTGAATAAGCTCCAGCATTCGCAACAAAATGCAGGAATAAATTAGATAACCATAATGATTATATTTAAATATATGCATATGAAAATGTGTTTCTGTAATTTATTACTCAAGACAAAGTGAAACGGTAGTATAAACTTCGAGGTATTCCACTGAAAGTTAACACCAGAAAAACTTTTATTGAATAAAGCTCCATATTTGTGAGTTGTCATAGAATTCTACATAGGTATTAAAGTGATACTAGATTTCTTAGAGTTGCTGATATTCCTTCGGGTGTGTACATTATGAAAGGAATTTTCCGAGCTGGAAGAAAAATAAATTAGTGAACCCGGGCGTCCCGTAATGCATGAGTTAAAAATCGCGAAGGAAAAATACAAAAGATTGACTGAAAGAAGAAAAATGGCTAAATCTGATTGTAAGAATGTTATAAACCTTAAACGTGGGTGTTTTATGTATGTTAGAAAAATATTTTAATACAGTTACCATAATTTGAGCTTAAAATGCGTTTCTTCAAATTTATTTTTAAACATATTTTCCTGTCTTATCAATAAGAAATAGAAACAATATCTAAAATTATGAAAAATTTATAAATGCTTTCTTTCTCTTTACATTGTGTTTAAAAGTACCTACTAAAGAATTGTACATTGTGTTTAGATCGCTCTACTAAAGAAATTAAACTGCGGGAGTACATAACAAATAATTCCTATTTTTTTATCCATAATTTGGTAAATATGCTCAAATTTTTATGATTATACTTCGATCATCACTAACATGTTTTGTTAAACACAATACGTTTTAAATATTAGTAGAAGCACTAGAAAGAATCGTACATTTCACTTTAAAGTAATGTTTTCTCAATTAAAAGTCCCAATAATGTTAAAGTCCCAGTAATTTATATATAGGATTTTTGAGAAAATACATTTATTCTCTACATTCACTTTATATTTTTGTAAAATAGTAATACTTATTTCAAATACTAATAGTCTATCCATAATGTTTATAAAATAAAGTTAAACATATGGGTTAAAATGCTTTTATATTACGTTTTTTAGAAGTACTTCAGAGATGTTCCGTTACATTAAACAAATATTTTCAAGCTATTTTAAAACATCGAGTCAAGCTAATTTTTACAACTTTATGAAATTATTTACTGTGTTTTGAAGAACAATTTTATTCACATATTGCCCATGAACAAACAATAGTTACGTCAAATAATTTTTCTCTCGCGTTTCTGAAAGTTAAATAGAAGATGATAAAGAGAATACTATTTACTGTAGAATCAAAACCTAATTTCTTCTCTTTCCTTCCATTTTTTTCTCAAGGCATATAATTTAAATTGAAGGTATTTAATTTGAATCGAAGAAAAGCTATTTTATGTCTAACTTTTAAATGTAAATGAACTTACATACGAATGTGTGTTTCAAATTTTAATTTCTGGAGAAAACGAAAACGTATTTTCTGTCAATTTAATCATGTTCTCTTCAGCAGAATTTTAGTCAAAGCATTAATGTTTGTTAGCAAAATGTTGAAAATTTGTAATTTACAGTTTAAAGTCAGAATCGCTACATTCAATGCAAACTAAGCCAAATCAAATTGTATTAGGTTGCTTTAGGTTTAATTTATTAATTTTTTGGTGTAAAATAATATTGAAAACATATCATAAACTTTTCAGTGGGAACATTTTAACTGTAAGTATCAGTAAAACGTTAGGTTATTTATATTTTAAAATGCTTAATTTTATATTTTCGGCCCACCAGATGCTCAGCTGTTAAAGAATTCTCAATATTGTAGTTGGTCCTGCGTTCGTGCTCAGGCGAATGGGCGGACTATATAAGTCCCCCATGTGTAGTGTGAATATGGGCTAAATTCTCTTCGAAGGGTCTTCCATGAAGGCAACCCTCTCCTTTGGAAGATAACACTTGTGTGTTTTGTAGTTAATAAAAAACCCTATTATATTTTGCAAAATGAAATGTATATTTGTTCTGAAATAATATATTGCTATTTTTTGTAAATATTTATGATTACTATTAAGAAAAATTAGATTTTGTGGTTTCCCTCCTGATTAATGTTAATGTGAGCTAAAATTCTTTTCGAAAGGTCATCCAGGAAGACAGCTGTCCCCTTAGGAAGATAGCTCTTGTGTGTTTTGCTGTCCCTAAATAACCATATTCTATTTTTCAAAACGGAATTGATGTTCTTTCTAAAACAATATATTATTATTATTTGTAAATATTTATGATTACTTGTTTGCAAATCGCTTTTCATGTATTTTTATAATTTCACGATTACTTATTGTATGCTTTATTTTCTGTTTAGGGGCAGCCACATACTGTGTTTGCACGTTTTAACTCAGGTGTTACTGAATAGAGGTTTTAATTCTGGGTGGTTTCATTTTGCAACTGTAAGGATACCTTAAGTAGACACAGCAATATAGGCAGAAAACTAAATAAACTACTTTATTTAGTTTTTTCGGTGACTACTTTCGTCGTTGTACTGTGACATGTCATTTGTCGCCATGTGTATGATGAGGATTTCTAGTGAATTAAATGGAAGTTTTCAGGAATCATATTTCCGAAGACAGAGTATTTTGAGTCCCCTTTCGGACAATTTCAGAAATATTTCTTTTCTCTTCTCGAGCAATGTATACAACTGAGGAGGTTAATCACATAACTCGAGATTTTTTATACTATTGATTTCAATTTTACCTAGTTTTGTTCCCACTTGAGTCTTCTACTTCATGATTATTGCTTTAGACTTTGTTCTACAAGCAATTTTCGTAATCAGATCTATTCTTTAACTATAATTTCAGCTTACCACTTTGTTTTCTTCTATCTAGAATTTACATTTATTTATTTTTTGTTAGAGGGATTATTGATTTAAAACTGGAATAACATTTCAAGTTTTGCAATTTCATCTTGGTTAGATATTTAATCAACTCTCTAAGAACTCATAGAATAGAGTGCTTTTATAATCCTTGACTAGATATAACAGCCTTCAGGTTATAAAATTTCCTGCAAGATTCTTTTATGTATTTCCCTTGATATGAATATGGGAAACAGCCATTCCATGGTTCAGTAAACAAAATTAATTAAATCTAGCTGTTTATTCTAGAAATCGTCCAAAATATTTGCATCATGTGATAAAAATATCTTCCAACTTATGTGTGCTTTCTAAAGCAATGCACTTTAAAAATCAATTCCAGCCTTTCCAAATAAAGTCAGTTTCTGGGCAAAATTACGAAACTCTCAGAGGAGCACAATTTAAAAGCCGACGTACGTCAAAACTTCCCCTAGAAACTAAATATCACACGAAGTATTCGTAGGCGCCTTTTCATTGAAAGAGCTTTTAAATATGTTAAAAGAAATGCGAGTTTCGACAACTGTGGAAAAGTGAGAACTATTAGATCGACGGAAAATATTTGCTAAATATACATCAAGGCCTTTTCTCATTTTCTCGGAATTTTGGAAGTGCGCTAGGGATAGAAAGAATTAGATTGGGAAGATTATTTAAGCGGAAAGAAGGAGGCTAAGATAACATATTTTCAAGATGCGGTATACTGGAATCTATTAGAAAATCTTGCGTAAAATTATCTTTATAGGAATTAAGATTATTAACTCAGTCAAAGTAAGTTTCAAGTTAAAATTAATCAATTTAATATACACCATGTAAACAAATGCCCTTACCCGGCTTCATTTTTGCAATTATTTGTCGTAGGCCTTTTCCAATTACGAAAAGCTTTTAATGATGCAAATATTCATGTTCTTTCTCGCTTTTAAATTTAAAAAATGGAATTTTTTAAAAGTTACGAAATTAAAGTTTCTATATGTTCCTCGGATTCTGTACTTTTATTTAGGAAATTTTTATACTCTCGTAAAAAATAAAATACAAAATCTTTGCAGCCGTATTGCAAAACCTGATTTATATATTTAAATTTTATCTGGAAAGAATACTAAGGTGTCTTACACAAGCTGAAGAATACGTTGTTTCTACGTGTAATAATAAAAACAAATTGCCATTTTTGAAAATAATGTTTTCTGGTGTTAATATAATTGCTGAGTGTGGTCAAGCATTGTCCTGATGAAAAATGCTTCTTAAGCGCATTGCTATGAGCAGCAACATATGTAGCTCGGGGATGTCAAGAACATACTGCTGGATTGTCATGTTGCCTTGGGTCAATATTAGAGGTAACCGGGTGTCGTATACGATGGCATCACATGCCATCTCGCCATTTGTGGAAGGGCTGTGCTAAGCGAAGGCAGGATTGAGGCGTTCACCACAGGATCTCAACATACATACACGGTTTTCATCACTGCCCACATTAAGCACATTAAAACGTATTTGATGATAAATCGCCGAATACGATTTTTTTTCCATTCGACTGAGGTCTTGTGTCGTTGACCGTGATACCATTCCACATGGGTGCCATTGGCAACACACATAATGGGCACCGCGATACCATACAGACTTCAGTCAAACGATTCGTGAAGTTACTGACATATACAAAGCACTATATTGAAAGTACTACTTCGGTTCGGATGGCAGATAATATTGCAGTTGGCGCTATGTCTGTGTGTCGAATGAAGTGACAGTCGTCTCGGTATTAAATCTGCCGAGGACGTCCTGCCGCCAGGTATCTGAGATCATTCTTTTTTACAAATCTCAAATAATCCTCACAGTGAGTCCAAACCATCTAGAGAATGCCTCCATACGAAGACTCCTTAGGGTTGCAAGCATTAGCTTAGTATTATATTCTGACAGTCGGGAACTGACGACATTAATTACACAGGCTTACTCTTGCTGCTCAAAAGGGCAGCCAGTACTGTTGCAGAGAACTTATGCCCTCCGAAGAGGTAGTGCAATGGTTAGATGACAGATTTTTTAATTAGCTGCCGCTACGTTCATAATCTCCGTTTCCCCGAGAGTGGTGACCCTGGATGGTTGGTTCAGCATTAGGTGTTATGAGAGTGTTCCATTTCAAAAGGCTGCCGTCGGTGGAGTCGGCTTGCAACGGCGTTGCGGCAAGTAATCCTAATAATACCCTCCCTGTTGGGCTTTTATACTAGACAACCTACCTCCCGCTTAATACGAAGACAAGAAATTCAGTCTGTGTAGTGTCTTTAATTATGTCGAAACACGTAAACATATTGATTGATACCTTTATAAGGCATACACTGAGTAGGAGATATTTCCCTAGGTTGTGAGTCACTCCCCGAACTGACCACCCACCTTTTATCATTCCGATTAGTCATCCCTTCTCAAACTCTAAGAGCTGAACGTACTGTATTCTGTGGCAGTATAATGGCATCCCTAGTGAAAAGTCTCTATGCGACAGATTACGTATAGGCAAAGTGCCTCTATATATTTTATACGCGGCAGGTTGTACAATACTCAACGCCGTATAGTGGCATATGACGCAGTCACTCTTTTTTCTAATAATTTGCATGTCTTCCTATTACGCAACTTCAAGCCAAGTTTCGCTACGATTCGAGAATTATTTCTTGTTGGACAAACTTTTAGGACACATATTTTAGGAGTTCCTTTAAAATTGCACATTATTTTATTTATACTAATATCGTTATAGAAAACGGACAAAAATAGACACACCTATAAATTTACCCTTAATACTTAGATTCATCACTCATGAGGAATGCAAACATTACAATTTGATGGCAAAGGCAGAACTATTGAACACATTTACCTAAATAACTTGAGTAGGTTTCAAACATTTCGATTGATGGTTTGTCTCAGAGTATATAGACACTAAAGAAATTATGTAGCTTAGTTTTTATTTTTATTAAAATAATTTATTATGTTATTCACGGAATGAATATCCGGCGCTTTAACCGTTCACTCAAGGGCTGAAACATTCTACGAAAGGTCTTCAAAATTATTCATTTTGAAATTAGTTCTATGGAGCTTAGAAAATGGGATAACCTGATTCTTCAGAATTTTGCAAATGTTGCAGAAACAATCACAGAAGAATTTAAAGTTCCTTTGATTCATGGCTTTGAACACGAGCGCAAATGGACTTAAATCACTATCATTTAACCTAATTAAGAGGATTTTAGGATCAGCAAAAACTGTTTGAAGGCAGTCCATTGCTTCTTCACACGTCTTAATCAAATACCATCGCCTTGAATCACCTGAGTATAGGCAAAATTTGTGTAAATATCTCACTGATAATGAGCTACATTTAAAAAAAAATAACTCTGAATATTAATTTAGAACTAGTTGAAAGTTTTGTAGGTTAGCTCTGGAAAACAGGATTCAGTATTTATTGACTTTTAATGTAATAAATATATTTATGCACATCATAGATAATTTTTGACGATCAATACCTAAACTCAGTATAACATTTATTAGGGCTATAAATAAGTATCTACCTTTTGAAGGAAAGTAAAATATTATATTTAAAAATTTAAACAAAAGAAGAAATGAATCAAATGCCCAATAGTTACTTTTGTCAAAAATCTTTTTTATCGAACGGAATATTTAAACTTTATTTCTGACTAACGAATTTAATTGCTTTACAATCACATATAATTTGTTGCATAGGATAAAATAAATGCTTAATATAGGCTCATCATATTCCTGTGTTATTAATATTGTACCAGTACCTATTTCAGAAACCTTTTAAGTACAACGAATTTGATTATTAATTTCCAAGCTAATCAGTATTGAAAGAAGCCTAAAATAGTCATTTAATTTTTTATGATATTTCTATTGGTAGCATTTATTTATCAATTTAAAGTATAAGTGCGCTTTTTAGTCCAAAGGGGCTTTGTCCCTGAGGGATTATTGATTTCGTTTTGGGATTTTGCGTCGAATCACTCGGAATGTCCGAAACTGTTGCCACTAAATATTATCGTCCTGTTTTATATTTGAAGAAATTAAATAATGAAGAATCTGCATAAATGTATGTATATGTTTCTCGCATTGTGGTAAAACACCGGTATACCTAGAGCCATCCAATTTTGAATGACGTACTCCTACTGCGAGTATGGACATCTGGAACTCAAATATGAAATTTGAAATTTGTTTTATTACCGATTTCATATTTTGTAAAACTTAAACGAATTTTTGATTAACAAACTTATGGATTTCAAAGCGAGCGACGGCAACGTTGTACAGAAAAAAACATTTTTATCTCCAGCGCATGAGACTGTGTATCGGAAATTCTAAAGATATGCTCAGTTTAAAATTATTTTGCGATACTGTCTCTTGAACTGAATTTTATGGTTT
Source organism: Stegodyphus mimosarum (assembly GCA_000611955.2). NCBI lineage: Eukaryota > Metazoa > Arthropoda > Arachnida > Araneae > Eresidae > Stegodyphus > Stegodyphus mimosarum. The sequence goes on along the minus strand of KK122578.1, from coordinate 12,214 downwards.
AAGTGCGAAGAACATGTTATTTAACAAATAAAATTAACACACAAAATGTTAAAAAAACTTCCCTTTGGATGTAATTTAAAATGTGAAACCTTTCAGATTTTCTTTTTTTTTCTAATTTTAATTTATTTTTTCCCCTCTAAGATAACAAAGAAAAATTAAAAGCACTGAATTAAGAGACACGTTCAAATGTTTCTGAACATGTTGTTCGTCTGTTGAATACGAAGCTGAAAGAAAATTTTAGGTGTAATAAAGCACAAAACCAGAACAATTAAAATAATAATAAATGAAAAAACCAACAACAGAAAGGAATCTGACGACGACTTCTGATGCCTCATTTCGAAAGAATGGGGAAACTGCAATAGCCGCGCTTTATGTACATCCATTCAAGAAAAAAAAAGTTAGGGCAGAGATTAGTGACGCCATAAATGGATGTGAGTGGAATTAAACTTGTGACATCATAAAGTAATCTTGCATTTCATAGTATATGTAATTTACTATCAAAGAAATTATACTATTTCTTACTTTATTTATTATACTATTTCTTTTCTTCCTTATTCTATTAAAATAAGTGTTCCGGTTTGATTAGAAACTTTCCTCTGCCGATGTTCCGTCTTGATTAGAAACAAACTTTTCTCTGCCTCAGAATGGCAACAGTGAGAACTTGACTTTCGATTTGCAATGACGCAGCTCAAACGCTACTCATGAGATGTAACATTAGATTCGATTCTAGACTAGATTAATTTGTTTAGTATTTAATAAATCCTTTTAAGAACTAGATCGAGTACTTTGATCATAGAATAATAACTGAACCACCGCTTGCAGCAATTCTGATGTGGTATTTAGACACGTCGTTAGATGTGTGGTTAAATTCGTAGACATCGCCATTCGTCTATTCGATTAGTGTACACTGGTGTGTGTATATAAACAATTTTTGGTGCATCGGCCTGGAAGCCGGCTAACATTAGAAATATGGATTCGTAAGTATGGATTAGCACGGTGTGAAGTGTGCGAAGACGGCAAACATAGGATACGTTTTCTATTTTAAAGTGTAATTATGAAAGATCCTGTCGCTAAGCTTAAATCGAAACGCAAAGTATTAAGGACCGCAGTGTCCAAGGTACTAAAGAAAATAGAGACAGAATTAAGCATAGATGACGTTAGTATGAATGTAATAGAAGAAACTTTAGGCATATTAAACGAATACCAAAAACTCTGAGTGATTTAAACACTCAAATAGAACGGGATTTGAAGGCCCCAGAGGATGAATTTGAACTTGAATTTTCATCCGCTTTAGAATATGAAGAAAAAATACAAGTGCGGCAATTTAGAGCAGGGAAAACAGTGAGGGAATTAAACAAACTCGAAAATTTGGATAAGGAAATTATGAAAATATCTAATGAAATCGCTATAGATTCCAAAATTGAAAGTAACAAATTTATTCGCCTTCCATAAATTGACTATCCCTAAATGTTTTGGTGATTCTAGCAATTGGCAGGAATTGTGGAGTCAATTCGAAGCAGCTATCCATAACAATGACTCATTATCGAAAGTAAATAAGTTCAATTACTTAAAGTCGTTACCAGGTAGGGTAGCTTATAATGCCGTTTCGGGACTTTCACTTACAAATGAGAACTACGATTCAGTTATAGAATTGTTAACTAACAGGTTTGGGAGAAAAGATTTGGTAATAAATAATCACATGAATAAACTGTTATATCTTTCACCTGTTAGAAATGTAAGGGATATAGAAAATCTTAGGAATTTATATGATCAGTGTGAAACTCAAATTAGATGCTTAAAGTCAATGAATGTGGTATCAGAAACTTACGGTAGTTTACGTTGCCCAATATTGTTAAAATTAATTCCATCAGAGATTATATTAGAATACAGTCGCAGTAGAAACACTGACCAAACATGGAACGTTAACGAATTAATGGAATTTGTACGCAAAGAAATAGAAAGCCGCGAAAGGGCTACGCAGTTAAATGACAGTAGAGAAACAAAAACAAAACACCTAACGGAAATCAAACGATTGTCTGCACTCCGCTCAAGATAATGTAAACAACAAGCGCAGTAAACAGTTTGATTAAAATTCGCCGAAAACGTATGAATATATTGCTCCAGTCGTAGGAGTAATTGTATGTATTGTAACGAACTACACGAATCGGAACAGGAGAGAACTACACGATTCGGAGCGCTGTGAAATTAAAACCGAATCGTGGACGAGAAAAGAACTAATTTGAAAGGTCAAGCTCGATGTTTTTTATGTCTTAAACCTCAGCATAAAATAAAGGAATGTAAGAAAAAAATGGGCGAAATATGTAATAAAAAACACAGTAGGTCTATTGGTTTCCAACTCGAAACCAAATCAGAGAAAAAACAAAGTAGCGTCAACAGTTCCATCCAGTAAAGAAGATATTCAGATTAGTCAATTAAAAACCGAAACTTTCCGCAGTGCATTGCTACAAACGTCCACTGTATGATACGTCCATTGTCTGATAAGGATAATTTAGAACCAGTTCGTATTCTATTAGACAATGGATCGATGAGAAGTTTTATAATTCGGGACATTTCAGAAGGGTGTAAATTACCTGTTATTCGAAAGGAGACTTTGTCCGTATTTGCCTTTGGGGTTAACCAGGGAACAGAACAAACTTACAATGTTGTGAAAGTCAAAATCGAAAACAGAAGTGAACCATCCCTAAATATAGGAACTTGCAACTAATTTACCTTTCTCTGATATCCCAGTTTCCAAAATCAACAAAGAGTTAATATGATTACAGTTAGCTGATTCTTGTGAATTCAGTGACAAAAACATTGCTGTTTTGATCGGAGCAAATTACTATCATGAAGTAATAACTGGTAGACTTAAACGTTTTAAAAATAAACTTATAGCTTCAGAAAACAATATTCAGATGGTACCTTCAAGGCCGGACTGATTCTAACGGAGAATTGTTAAACGTGGACATTATTGTTGATAACAAATCGGTCTCAACACAGTTAAAACAGTTTTGAGAATTGAACAAGGGAGGGAAAAAAGTAAAATAGATAAGGACGTTTTAGATAATTTTAACAGTACTATGAAATTTAAAAAAAGCGATATGAGGTTAAACTCCCTTGGAATGAAAATTCATCTGAATCAAAAACGAATTACATAAATGCAGAAGTTCGCTTTAATAAACTAGTTAAAAGGTTGAGAAATGATCCACTGCTTTATCAGTCAGTTATAGAACAGTATTTAAAAATGGGTATAGCTGAGGAAATTAATCAAGGTTCTGAAGAAATAGGAAGAATTTATTACATACCTTACCAGCCAGTTATTCGCCCTGACAAGCCCGTGAGAGTTGTATTTGATGCATCGAGACATTCGAAAAACGAATATTCTTTATACGATTGTCTCTATTGAGGTCCTAATTTAAATCCACCATTGTTAGAAATATTAATATAATTTTGTACACACAGTATAGCATTTCCTGCCGACATTGAACAAGCCTTTCTCCAGATTTCTCTGTCACCTGAAGATAGGGATGCTGTACGATTTTGTGGGCAAATAACCTCACAGATGAGGAGGGGAAACCTAACAAGAAAATGCGTAGGATGACTCGCGTTTTGTTTGACGGTATATCCAGTTCATCTTTGCTTGCCGCTACTATCAAACACCACATAGATACCTTTAAAGAAACAAATGAGAAAGCAGTTAAACTATTGAACGAATGTTTATACGTAGACGAATTAATAGGTGGGAATGAAGACGAAAACGAAGCTAAATTCATATATGAAGATATTAGATATATATTGAAAACTGCTGGTTTCAACATGTGAAAATGGAAAACAAGTCGTGCGAATCTGCAGGGAGTTTTTGACGAATACGAAAATGGTGAAATCCAGAAAGTTCTGGAACAAAAGGTATTGGGATATAAATGGAATTACAAGGAAGAGTTTCTGAAAATAGAATCACAAAATCTAACTAATCAAGGTCAAGAGAAAACAAAGCTAATGACACGTAATGACAAGTTCTTAAAACCAATGGAAAGCTTTACGATACGATTGGATTTATAAGTCCATTCACTATTAGGGCAAAAATACTAATGCAGGAAATTTGTGAACTTGGGGCAGATTGGGATGATCCGTTGCCATTGGACTTTGAAAACAGAATGAAGAAATGGACTAATGAACTGTCAGCGATTCAGAATGTAAGCATTCCGCGACATTATTTCCGAAAGACTAACAAGTCTGAATTGAGAGAGATTCAAATGCATTGCTTTACCGACGTAAGTCGGAAGGCATATGGAGCTGTAATATACCTACGGTACGTCACGAAAGACGGTGAAATAGAAAGGAGTTTTCTCATTTCCAAAACCAGAGTAGCTCCACTGAAGAAGCTGCCCCTTCCAAGCTAGAGCTGATGGTGGCGCTCATCGAAGTAAGATTAGCCTCAAATGTGAAAGAACAGTTAGAGGAAAGACTCCAGATGTATGTATATTTTTGAACAGACTCTTCTCTGACGTTACATTGGATAAAGGGCGATTTAAATAAATAGAAGCCATTCATCCAACATCGAGTAATGGAAATACGAGAGAAAACATCACCCGAGTTCTCGAATTATTGCCCTAGTGATGAAAATCCAGCCGATATGCTGACCAAAGGAACGAAGACAAATTCTACGAAAGGAATAACGTCATCTGAACTACGGAATAGTGACATGTGGTGGCATGGACCTAAGTGGCTAGTACAGAGCATCGACTCGTGGCCTAAACTTGCAGAATCAGTTAGAGATTTTAGAGATAATGAAGAGCTTGAACTTCGAAGGGGAACTGTGGTGAACTCAACAGTCACAGGTGAAAATTCCGTTGAGAACGAATTCATTAAAAGGTATTCATCGCTTAGCAAATTGATTAGAACTACTGCATGGTGTTTAAGGTTTGCGAACAACTGTAGAACTAATCCACCATTAAGAAAAGAAAGTTTTTTGAATGCTTCTGAATTACAGAATGCAACAAAGGTGCTAGTCAAATGTGTACATCGTTCTGAATTTCAACCTGAAATTAAGTGCCTGCAGTCGAAACGATGAGTTCCAAGTAATAGTAAAGTTTTATCCTTAAATGTATTTCTTGATGAAGATGAACTTTTGCGAGATGGTGGGAGATTGAGTCTCTCCAATCTTTCAGAAGAGCAGAAACATCAACTTCTTTTACCCAAAGAACATCATTTCACTGAATTACTTAGATTATTATCACAAAAAATCTCTTCATTCGGGCGTTCAAACAACACTTAGATTACAACACTCTGATTAGACAGTTATACTGGATACCTTCCGGACAAGATAGAGTTGTTGAGTTCTGAAACTTTGCGGCGTTTCTATTAATTTTTAAATTTAACTGCATACTCAAACTCTCTTGGTGCTGCGACAAACTGAAATAAATATAACTTACTGAAATTAACTTGTTAGAAAGGGGAGGGAACTGACTGATTGAGCTGACTCGAAAAAAATATCTAAATATACTTTGTCTTAAATTAATTAATTCATACATAGCAAAGCAAATTCATCTTAATAAATCTTAACCTGAAAAAAACACAAGAAGGAATAAATCTTCACTCGTACTCGGTAGAATAAAATACTATCTCAACTAAAGCATTTCTATAACTCACTCATTTTAAAATTATCTCAAGAATAACAAGTTCATATTCATTAAATCAAAACCTCATAAGCACCAGAGAAGGAATTTTCAAACACCAATCAATAAGTTCCACTACGAAAAATCAAGCAATAGTTTTAACTTTCTTGGCACCTAAAAGTCATTATAAATTTTATTTTAAACACATTCAAAGAATCGTTAATAAGTGGTTAGTACATATTTTGCTAAAAACAGACAGGGCGCGTCGTGAGTACCCTAAAATGCATACACATTTTCCATAACCCCGATAAAACCTCCATGTTTCGTAAAATCCTCACGGCTCAAACAAATGGAGTGACTGAACAGACCAACTACGTAACACAAAAAACAAATGCAAGTAATAACATAAAATCAAACTCATCTATTAATATCTATAAATTTATAGGAGAGCTGGCCGGACAACCCTTACATACAATAGCAATTAATATTCTACATTAAATTTTCTTCGAGTCATTTATCAAGATAAAATTTTGCAATTTAGCATAATAACGATTACTTTGAATAACTAGAACATTAAATGAATCATTTAAACTGGATTTCACACAAACTAATATAGAAATTACCATTAATATAAATTTCGTATTTTTTACAATAATTTTAAATTCTTCTAAGGCACATAATTTTTATCTATTATTGAAAGAATTTTCTTTCTACCAGTTACGCAAGATTAAATTAAGACAAAATCTATAAAGAAACCAAAGAAAATATTAGATAACTCACAGTTGAACTAGCGCAATCCAACATCATAAGAAGCTATAGGCGACGTCATCATAGGAAGCTATAGGCTGCAGAAGAATTCCGCCATTGAACTCGTCCTAAGTAATCAGCTCCAAAATGAAGTTCACGAAAAATGACATCCGGTAGAACCATAACGATTTCGTCATTTAAGTAGTCGGCTCCAGAATAAAGTGCACAAAAATGACATCTTGTAGAAACATAATGAAGTAGCAAGGGAATCAAAAAATTCTGAAGTATTGAAGTTGAAGGAGAAACCAAGGGAATAAAGAAAATGACACTCAGGTGCTTCAGCTGTCAACGAAAACGGAAATTTACGAACGACGACAGAATGTTGAAATTTTCTCTTCTTATAAACGCACCCGATTTTCAACTACTTGGAGGCAGAAAACCTCCATTTTGCAGGAAAAACCTCTCGGAGAGGGCTCGGAAGAGATCGTTCTAAGAGCTCTACATCTCGCATCAATATCTGGAAAATTCTCAGTTCATCGCATCTTCAAAACTTGAATCGATCTTTTCGGCGCAGGCCCCGCAGCATTGCAAACGCGAGCCACCCGCAAGGGTGAAGCTCGGCCGAAGAGCAAAGCCCTCTCTGTTAATTCTCTTCCAGTTGTAACAAATCTCAACACAACTCAAAGTACTCCAAACTGACTTCAAAACTCGCGCAACAACCGAGGAAAACGCAGTTTCTCCTCCCATTAAACATTACTGGTCGAACCTAACACATAAAATTAAATTCTTGCCAATCCGGGACTTTCAATATAATTTAACAGGACAATATCAAAACCCTCAAACGAATCAAAATAAAATCACTGTCTACAGTTGACGGTTGCCCAGCTGTAGAAATGACTCCTTCAGCACCTGCGAAAACTTGAGACTAAAAATTCGAACCCCTTGCTAACAAGCGAAAAATCTAAGGAGAAGCAACAAAAACTGCCCTTTCAAGATCCAATTTACAACCTTAACTTTCTTCCGAAGTTATAAGCAAGGCAACATTCACAAAGCTAAAGTATAATTGAAAAAGCGGAAAGCCTATTACGATATCCATTTTACTGCTTCGTAAGAAAAGACAACGTATACTGCCCTCAGTTCCATCTGTCATCTGAAAGCTATTCCCACAGATGTTACTTCCGTTACAAGACGCTCCTCTTTCTTCGTTAGAAAATTGAACCTTTGAAGGAAAAATAATTGTCTAAAGCTTTTAAATACACTCTTTACAAATATATACATATTCAGTATGCTCTTCAAAATTTCAAATTTTAAAAAATCAAATACAAGTACAAATAAAATACTTAAGTAATTGATTACTTAAACGATTAGAAACATTTAAATTTTGCGACACAGAATTGGCTACACAACAGAGTTAGACGCGTTATAAATAAATGCATGACATGCTTTTGGACAAGGAACCAAACCATAAACCAGATGATGGGAGACTTACCTAGAAATAGGGTTGTAATGACTAGACCATTCGAAAAAATAGGACTGGATTTTGCAGGTCCAGTTATCACCAAACCTAATTTGAAAAGATCTAGGGTTATTCTAGAATCATACATCGCGATATTTATTTGCTTCAGTACAAAGGCAAATAAATATCGCTGAAAACATTTGGAAGTACAAGTAGTATCGAATTTGTCTACTGAAGCATTTCTAGCATGTCTTAGAAGGTTTATTGCCAGACGATCCAGGTCATCCATTGTTTGAAGTGATAACGCTACGAACTTCAGTGGAACGAAGAATGTTCTCAATGAACACCTTAGAATTTGTAGGTCGCATTCAACGTTTCAGTTCCGAAGACGGTATAACAACATGGAGATTTATTCCTCCTTCTTCCCCGCATTTTGGCAGATTATGGGAGGCTATAAAATCAATGAAGAAAGTTTTGATAACGGTCGCAAAAATGACAATTTTAAACTTTGAAGAGCTGTATACATTAATTACACAAATAGAAGCTTGCTTGAACTCTCGACCTCAGTCACCTATTTCGGCTGATCCAACCGATCTTCAGCCTTTGACTGCAGGCCATTTCCTAACAGGAGCTCCACTTTTTGTCAATACCAGAACCGAATGATTCTGCACATTCTTTGCCTTTGTCTTCTAAATTGACCTTAATTCAAAAACTTAGAGCTAATTTCTGGAAACGTTGGAACGTGGAATATCTTAATCATTTCCAGAACTGTTCAAAATGGAATCCAATCTCAAGGCAGGACAACTAGTCTTGTTAAAGGATAAATCTGGCCTAAAGAATAAAAACAAGAAACCCATGGAGTGGACACTAGTTCTCATTGAGGAGACCTTTCCTGGTCCAGATGGACTACTGCGAGTCGTAGACGTCAGAACTTCAGATGGAATCTTTCATCAAGCCGTCTCCAATATCAGTCCACTCCCATTTGCGGATGATGTTGGACAATCGTCCAACGGGGGCCGGGATGTTCCTGTTTGACTAGAAACTTTCATCTGCCGATGTTCCCTTTTGATTAGAAACAAACTTTTCTCTGCCTCGGAATGGCAAAAATGAGAACTTGACTTTCGATTTGCATTGACGCAGCTCAAATGCTGCTCATGAGATGTAACATTAGATTCGATTTTAGACAAGATTAAATTGTTTAGTATTGAATAAATCTTTTTAAAAACTAGATCGAATATTTTGATCATAGAATAATAACTGAACCTCCGCTTGCAGAAATTCAGATGTGGCATTTAGACACGTCGTTAGATGCGTGGTTAAATTCGTAAACATCGCCATTCGTCTATTTGATTAGTGTACATTGGTGTGCGTACATTAACAATAAGAATAATCAGTTGCTTGTGATCCTAAATTAGCATTAAATTCTTTATTTGAAATTTACGTTCCTAGCAATTAATCTTTGGTTTTATAGAAAATAAGCACCTGAAAAAAAAATCTGAAAGCCTTCAGATTTTATATTACGCTATTTCTTCGTATACAGACACATACACATTTCAAGAGCATTTGGGCTAACGCTACATTCGGTTAGCCATTTTTAAAAACAGCATATCTTAAGAATTTTCGATCGATAGCTCACGCGATAGAGATAAGAATGTTTACGTTTTATTCGTAACAATATTGCCACTGCTGACTGAAATTCTTAAGATTTTAATGAAAAATTCGTTAAAGTTTAACAAAATATGAAATAGACAATAAAACAAATTCCATATTCCAAATCTGGGCTTCCAGGTGCTCCTGTTTGTATCAAGGACTATGCTCTTCAAAATTTGATGATTCTAGATACCTTTCTTTTTTCATAATGCAACAAACATACATACATTCATGTAGATAATTCATTATTTAGTTTCTTTAAATATAATGCAGGGCGATAATATTTGGTGGCAACAATTTGAAATGTGATTAGGACATTAAACGTTATTCGCCGCCAAATGTTGTTTCGAGGCGCATAGACCTCCTGGGCTAACGTGCATTTGCATTACAAAGGACAATGAAAGAAAAAGGTTCAAGAACACTAATAAAATTTTTAAAAACTCGATGCCATAAAAAAATAAAGGATTTAATTTTGGCTTAAATTTGAGAGGCTCTTGCATGAAACTTGTCATTCAAGTTATCTGCACCGGTGGTTAAAAAGTTACAAATCATGGACATTTTCAAATAACTTTGCATTTATCATATTTTTTGAGAACTAACTTTATTTTTCAACTTTTTTCCTTCATGACTAACATAACGTACTCCTCATTCTCTGAAAACCTATAAAACTCAGATTATTAAGCTGAAATTCAAATCCATGTGATAATTTAACTTGTTTAAAAAACAAAAATTCTTGTCTACCAGAATTTATTCAAATCATAATTTGATCAGAATCTAACGTATTGCATTGCCAGTTAAGGATTTCGGACTTCAAAATATAATTCAATACAATTTCCCTTACACTGAAACTAAACACCTGTATAAAGCGGAAACCGTACAAGACATAGATTGGTAATATCTTAAACGCACCAATGGTTATTCGATTTCATGCAAAGTCTTCGCTGTTTACGGGGTTATATCATCACTGCTAGCAGAGATGATGAAATACCACCAAGTACAAGCTGTCTGTGATGATATATGCGATGACTGGTATTTATTTCTACACTGTAGGTCACAGGGAGCACTGGCTCAATACGCGGAATGCGAAATGAACACGAGCTTCCTCGGTGTACCGATAAGTGACGCATTATTACATATGTGGAGTGCATTTCATTACTAGGTCAGGCGTGTTGATTAGCGCATGCTTGAGATCTAGGAAATCAGAAGACACCTTTACTAATTCCTTAGATAAACGTACTGAAATCTTTGACTTAGGTACGGTTGTTAAACGATTTAAAAATTAAAGGAATTTATTGTATACTGCGAAAAAAATGGGACAGTTTTATATCTCCCGTTCTATTAGGCTGATTGACGAATTTCAACTTGCGTTTTTCATGTCTCGAAAGGGCGACTTGGGATATATATTAGATTTATACATAGCATCCTTCTAATATAGGTATTTTGACACAAAATCGGACTTTTTCTGAAATGGCATGTCAATACTTTTTCATATTTCGATTCTACGACTCAAATTATGCCAAACTGCCAAGCTTCGTAAAATCGCAAGAGAAAGTTTAAAAAAAAATAGCTCTCAAATTTTTAACTCGTTAATGTTAATTGAATTTGATAGATATTTATTAATATCTCTTTTTTAATAAACGTATTTGACTCTTCCTTTCATATTTCGAAATTTATGTTCAATCCGAATAAAATTCGCCCATTTTTTATGATTTATTGTTTAAATTAGTGTTTTTAAATAATTTTTTAATTTTTTCGAAACAAATTTTGAATTATAACCTATAAAAGTTTTGCCATCATCTTAAAGTAGATGTATTTCTAAGCATACCTGTGAAAATTAGATTTTTCCTTCAAAATTTCCTAAGATATACGTGAATTTACATTTTGGCTCGTTTTGAAATTGGTCATGTTTATTATAAGCGATAGTAATGAAAATGTGGTATAAGCGCTTTGTTAAAATTATCTCAAAGTTATATCCTACACTGGTGTCCAAAAGTTAAGCATAAATTGTAAAATGCGAAAAACACGGAGTAAATATTCGTAAAATTATTCCAAATTTCTTGCAGATATTAATTCGGTGAAGAAGCAACATTGGGTTTATGCAAAACTTTTCAGTCGACTTCGTTCTGCGCGAAACACCTGCGCATGTCGGAACACAGAGAAATAGATTCACGCAGCATAGGCAGTTCAGACAAGTTTCGGGCAACTACTGCGCGAAAGAACGTTGTTAACCATCAAACAAGGTGAATGATGGCACAAAGACTCCAATTGGAGATGTTTGCGAAAGGAAGAATCGTTGGATTGCTGGAATCCAGACGATCACAAACCGAAGTGTCTCGAATTCTGAATGTGAACGAGTCTGTGATCTTAAGAATGTGACAGAGGTTTCAAAGAACGGGATATGTTACCCGACGACCAGTATCAGGTCGAACAAGAGTCAGAACCCCTCGCCAAGACCGATATCTGGTAATAACTGCGCGACATCAAAGGGGCAGTACTGCCAGAGCACTGGGTTCGGCGCTCACAGTCGCCACGGGAATACGAATTTCGAGACAAACTGTTTACAGGAGACTCAATCATGCTGGCCTGTATGCCAGAAGACCAGCAGTTTGCATTCTCCTCATGTCTGCGCAGAAACGCGCTCATTTGAACTGGAGTTTGAAACATCAACATTGGAGTGTGGGAAAGTGGTCCAATGTGATGTTCAGTGACGAGTCTCGGTTTAGTCTGAGTACTGATTCTCGTAGGG
>KK122577.1:109012-122481 GCA_000611955.2 Stegodyphus mimosarum | reverse complement strand
TTCCTTACTCATCCATCAATTTTTTGAAGCACATTAATGTCTACAAATTCTGTTTTTCTAATATAGGATTTTAATCGTTAAGTTAAAAAGAAATGCATCTCCTTTGAGGTACAGTAATAATAACAAAAAGTAAAGTGACGATTCTAAAATTAATTTTCCAGAAATAAAGGAAAGTAGTACAATTCTCACAGCAACTCACCTGTGGACAAATGGATACAACCGCTGGGCACTAATAATTTAGTCCGAATCGAATTTCGAGACTGACTGCATGGCATTTTCATCGTTTTTATTGAACAAATAATTTGCAAGCAAAATATATGCTAGCTAAATTCCTATTTTTAACTGATTGTGACAAAGAAGGTGAGAGATATTTGCTTGAAGAAAGAGATGATTTTATGAAGGAATTTAAGGATTTAAAAACTGGTTCATGCTGTACACGAGAAAAAACGATGAAAATGCCATGCAGTCAGTCTCGAAATTCGATCCGGACTAAATTACTAGTGCCCAGCGGTTGTATCCATTTGTCCACAGGTGAGTTACTGTGGGAATTGTACCACTTTCCTTATACTTTCCTTTATTTCTGGAAAATTAATTTTAGAATCGTCACTTTACATGCATTTTTTATTCTTAATCGCACATTTTGCGTAAATACGTGCTTATGTATCTTTGCTGCTAGGTAAAGTTTTTCAATAATAATTCAGTTATGTTTAGCTCAATGTGAAAATTTTCGGGCTTCATTCAACATTCATCTGTATGATGACTTTAAATTAATTACTTCTTCATCCATTGAAAAATGGTCCGTCTTTCTCAAATTACTGAGAAAACAGGGATTACTTTATACACTATTCAATGTCTTTTATCCCGCTAATACGAGAAACTTCTTTCTTAGTAAAATATATTAAAAAACAAATTATCCATGAATATGGAAGATTACTCGGATGGTTTGGGATTGATTTTCCTCTTAGTGAAAGCAGTTATGTACATACATTAACTAAAATCCTTCTCATAGCTTCGCTTTAATTATTTCGACGTATACAAGACTACCTTCCAAGAGTAAGTACGTAGAGTCATTAGGATTTTTGAGACAGGAGACGTGAAAAAGGAACAATACCCTCGCTGGGACTCGAAATTGAACTTCTCGAATACGCGAGTGTGCTACCGTGAAACCACGAAAGCATGCAGAAAAGAGCAAGAAAATACCTTATATATTCCCTCATTCAAAGGGCCACTAGGGATTCGCCACCAAGTCGCCAAATCCTGGTGGTAAAGAATCATCATCCACCACCTTTTAGTTCGGGCGCCACTGTAGAGTCATTAGGATTTTTGAGACAAGAGATGTGAAAACTGAGCAATGCCCTCCCGGTTCTCAAACCTAGACTTCTCGAAAACGAGCCGAGTGTGTTACCGTTACACCACAAAAGCATGTAGAAAGGAGGAAGAAAATACCTTATAAGCATGCCTTCGCGAAGGATTTCGTAAAGGAAACTGACTCGTATCCACGTTACACTTGAGAAAACACCATTAAAACAGTTATCATCCAAGGCGTTTATTAGCATTTGTATCAAAAGATTTTGCAAAGTAATTGCATAGATACAGTTATTAGGTAATAACGAATTAATGTATTAATTAAGTTCTCAAAATAAGGAAAAACTTTCATTCAATTTATCGCTATCAGCCTGACATTTGAAGAGGAAATAATTTATTTTCTGATAATAAAACATCTTTTCAACTGTAATATTTTGGGCGCAAAATATCTAACACTTCCACGCACTTTTTCAAATCTCTTATATTCCATTAAATATAAGAATAAAAGACTTATAGATTTGTTTCTAAAAGAGTTCCAAGACACAGCGGAGAATTTTACACAATGCAGATTTTAAAATTTCGGTTGCATTCCAAATTTTAATAAATTATTTAAACAAAGCTATTGATCTTAATGAATTTCTTTCGGCGTATTCATTTACTCGATTTAATATAATTTCTTGAGTTGAATATTTTAATTTCTACCTCGAAGAATTTTTTACATGTAAGTTCGCGTTTACAGTAAAACTGTCAGTCACAATTACAAATTCCAAAACTCAGGCATGCTAAAATAACAATGTTGTCTTTTCATAAAGTACCATTAAAAACTGCACTTGAAATACGAAGGCAAACAAAAAGTTAATTTTGACATTATATATCTTTTTCTTGTTGTTGAGAAATCAGTAACTGTAACCAACTTTTAATACGAAGATCAAATAGTCAATTATATATTGTATGATTTATTAAAAATGCATTTTTCATTACATTTCTGAATTTTTCCTATTTTTACTAAAGATTTTGGGATGTAATCAGCGACTGAGGATTGGGCTTTCATTACTACAATGTACAAGAAGGCACACAGTTGTAAAACGATTTGTCATCATTTAAAAACCTTGCAAAATAATATACACTTGCTGTCTGATAATAAGCCTTTACTCAGAGGGCTCTTCCGTAAAGTGCGCTATTCAAACAGATATCACACCCTATTAAGAGCTTTGTGCAAATGACAGCCGCCTGCGGAAACGCAGGGGAAAGAAGACCTCGCGTAGCGTCTCAACACGTCTTAAGCATTTATCGGGAAACTTGCCTCGGTGTATACACGTCTTAATCATTTTTCGAGAAATTTCAGTTCCGTGTATACGCGTCTTAAGCATTTTTAGAGCGATCTCTGAAAACTTTTAAAGACGTCTTAAGCAGTTAAAGGGTTAATAGCTATTATCTTGCTGACGTGGCTTAATAGCTATTATCCTCCTTTGGGTCGCGTTTGATATGCCCAGCTGACATCAGGTATCAAAGCGGTAGTAACAGGCCTTAGTTTTCCGCAAAAGCAGGTGAGTAGATGATAATAATTTTTTTAAAAAAAATGAGAGCTTTCATACACCCAAACAGGTGTATGAAAGCTTTTTCATTTACAGACACATACACTTTTCGAGAGCATTTCAGCTAACCCCATATTGTGCTAAAATCATTAAAAATAGCATATCTTTAGAATTTCCAATAAACAGTCTCACGCGGTAGAAATAAAAATGTGTTATTCCCTACAGTATTGCCACTGCTGTCTTTGAAATTGTTGAATTTTTTAATAAAAATTCGTTAAAGTTTTATATGAAATAGGAAATAAAACAAATTCCAAATTCGGGCTTTCAGATGTTCACATTCGGATGGAAGACTACGTTATTCAAAATTTGACGGCTTTAGGTACCATTTGTTTTTCACAATAGGAGAAGAATGCATGCATTCGTGTAGATTCTTCATTACTTAGTTTCTTTAAATATAATACAGGGGGATAATATTTGGTGGCAACAATTTGAAAAGTGATTTGGGCATTTAAAGTGATTCTACGCAAAATGCCATTTTGTGTTTAACAGCCCTTCTAGACTAATAATATTATACGATTAGATTTAATTAATCTAAAAACATGAACATATTCAATGAAAGCAGCATTCCTTCATTAAAGATCATTTGGCAAAATTCCCGATTATCTGTGTCGAAAATATACGTTTTTCAAATTACTTTTTTTAATTACTCCTCAAAACTATTAACAAAGGCAAAAAGCTTGCAATATTTTAGAAGAAACACATATTTGATGCACTCAGTAGTGACCTGAAATTTAGTTAAAAGACTATCATTCTTGGCTGGAAAAACTGAATCCTGAAACTGTAATATGGTTTCTTTAGATGAAGAAAATAGCATCGGGCTTCTGTGAAATTACTCGTGGTGCTGAAGATTTGCAAATATAAATGAAGAAAACACAGAAGTGTGGATAAGGAAAAAAAGGAAAAATGAGTGTATAGGTTTATTTCACACGAAGACTACTGATGCAGTAACTCAGTACGAAATAGCCTGGAAGTGGTCTTGTACTCAACAAGGAAAATGAAATAGAACCTAGGGTCACGATGAGGTTCTGGAAAGTATTGAGAAGTTGTCAAACTATATAGATGATTAAATTAGGTTCAAATTCAGTAGTATCATAATTTTCTCAATGGTCTCATAATTAGTGTTTGTACAGCTCTCCTATAGTATGAAAGAATATCAACATTGGTCTAGAAAAGGAGAGAAAGAACGCAACAGAGAATTTTGCACAAGAAAAATTGAAAGCAGTTTTAAAACATTTTATAGCTATTTTAATTCAATTCTGCATTGAAGCGAGCACGGTATGCTTTGTAAAAATTTCTGATTAAAAACTTCTTCTTCATACATCAATTACGATTTCACATTGGTACTCATACATCAATTACGATTTCACAAAACCATTTTCTAATTCGTGCACACCTATGCATTAATAAGCAAACACATTGTAAATATTCAAGGTGATGTCTGGATTCAGTATAAAATATTTGATTACTATTGTATAACTTTATGAATACGTGACTTTATTGGAAAGAGATTCAAGTGTTATGTTTCTTATTATTCGTATTTCTAATGTTTGGCCATAAACAAGAGAAAAAGAAGAAAAATGTGAAGTAAGTCAATCTTTTTAATACAATTAATTGATGAAATTATATATTAATTTAATCAATCTGTATGCATGAATACATATATGCAAAAGAGGCACAAGGCTTTATCAAGATACAAGCAAACGGCGAATCAAATGTGCTTGGTAAGCATATAAGGTATTTCTCCCGCCTTCTTTGCATGCATTCGTGGTATAATGGCCAGCAAGATCGACGCGTAACCGAGAGGTCCGTGGTTCGATTCCCGGGGTAGGCCTTGCTCATTTTTCATCACTCCTGCTTCCGAAATAACCTAATGTCTCTAGAAGCATTAGTAGAAATTTTTCTGGGTTCTGTTTTTAAATTGCAAGTCACTGTAAAACATACAAATGCAATTAAGAAATGCTATTTCTATTTGTCCAAGTGCTAAGTGCATGGAGTCTGTAATGATCGAAATTTTTTGTTGTCTTTTATTAACTAAATAGCCTTCAACGCACAGATGGATAGAACACCTAAGTGGAACCCCCTCAGTTCAGCGCTGAGTACAGCACACGTGCGTTGTCAAAAGATCTTTTTGTGGCGCTTTATGTAGTAATTTTTTTTATGATTCTGCAGAATAGAGGATATTCTTTTAAAAAATTATACAGTTTAAGAAATGGGATAATCAATTAAGAGGGAGCACATAGATAATGAAGAATCTGCATAAATGTACGTCTGAAGAAGATATTTTAAACTTTTCATATAGCGAAGATGATGTCTTTACACATAACCATTAAGGAAATGAGGAAAGAAATGGCAGCTTCTGATTTTAACAATGGAACGTTTAGGGTAATACTGCAAGCGAAGAAACTTCTTTTTCAACTCAATACTCAAAGCTAAAAGCTGCAAGCGTTAGTTTCCCGAAAATTCTCTAATGATTTTCATCTTGCTTGTAGATTCTCACTTCTTTTTCGAAACAAATTTCTGCTGCTATTAACGAAAGAAAAGCTTTCGTCTTACGAATAAAGTAATTGAATTTAAAATGTGAAACTAAATCATTAAAATGAACTGTTGTAATAAACTCAAGAATTAATATTCTGTAAATTTTAATGCACTGACGTGCAGCATTTAATTCTCTCCCTGAAACAATTTGTTCAAAATATAATTAGCTATTAATTTCGTTTGGGCATTTTGCATTGGTTCACTATAATAGTCTGAATCACTTTTCAAATTGTTGCCACCAAATGTTAGAGCCCTGCGTTATATTTAAAGAAATTAAATAATGAAGAATCTGCATAAATGTGTGTATGTTTCTCACATTGTGAAAAAACAACGGTATCTAGACATATCAGATTTTGAGTAATAATCCTCCACTCGTATATGGACATCTGGAAGTCCAAATTTGGAATTTGTTTTATTATATATTTCATATTTTGTAAGGCTTAATGAATTTTTGATTAACAAACTCAGCTATTTCAAAAGTGTTTCATTAACATTAACATCGCGTGCACTTTCAAGCGCAGATTATTATATGCGCGAGGTTTCTTTAGATTTCTTACTGGTATTATGTTGGTAGTCTAGCAACGCAAAACTTTACAATGTCTAATGGTATTTTGTGTCGAATGACTTTGAATGTCTGTATCACTTTTCAAATCCCGTTTTGAATCCCCCGTGAAAATCGTCTCTTTGGGCGTAATACAATACCTGAAAGCTTTCAGATTTTTATTTTATTTATTTATTTATTTATTTTAAAATTTCAGTAGTTCAGTCCTCAGATTTCATGGAGAAATATAATCTATCTAGGAGTTTTAGGACATCTTGCGTAATTAACATTTGAATATTTTCAAATTTTCTTAATGAAAAGAACTTTATCGTTAAAAATCTCTAAATTATGCCTATTACACAAGTATTGCACTGCACTTTGCTGATCATAAAAATTCATAAAACCCGACTCTATTTGACTTAATTGTGTTTTTTACATACCAAAGATGTTGATGATGTATATTAGTTGAGTTATATAATGTATTTTCAGTGTGAAATATGCACTAACGTATAACATGCATTAAAATAATTGTGTCACGGAATCAGCCGAAATTCTTGAATGTTATTAAAATGAATAAGGACAATATATAGTATAAGAAGGACTGTATGCAAAATGAATAAGGACTATATACATCTCCTCCTACATACGCATCATCGCACAACACTTTATATAAAAATTAAACATGTCGCAACAATAAAATGGAAAAAGAGAGAGAGAGAGTTTGAGCAATCCAATACTCCAAAAAAGCATGTGATCCGAGTATATACAACTATAAATGTATAATATGAATCGCAACCAACATTTTGACTAAGCCTTGCATGAATATTAAAAGAGAATGCATGTTGAAGTTTGAAAAATGACTTAATCCGTAAAGTTATAAATTTATATGTAAGATTTTGTCCTTTTATTACATGCAGATGCAATTATGAACACTGTAGAGTTTTTATGGCTGGAAAAGGAGATAGACAAGCATTTTTTTCTTCCTGTGAAATGTAAGGAGAAGGAAATGTTTTAATATGCCAGTGGTTTGGTGAAGTAAATGACTCATATAAGAAAATAGTATATTAGTTATTCACAGTGATGTAGCTGGATGAAACAGAATTCTACATTTACCTAACAGTACATCTCAGAATCATTCATCTAATTCACAGCATATCTTTGCTAATTAATATAAACTGAGAAACTAAAACTACAATTAATTACATGTAAAAAAAATAACCATAAAATCTGTAAATTTACTAAAAACAAACAGACATTTTTTGTTAGATTTAAAATGGGAATCAGCATGCCTTCTTTAAAAATATCTTAGAAGCTTTTAATGCTAGTTTAATGCGTAGTAGCACTAAATAGTTTCATTTACTGAAAAAGAATTCTTTCTGACCACTTTAAATAAAACTAATCATGCAGGAAGAGAACTCAGTTATTAATTTTTAGTTATGATTGATACTCAAAATCAAACTCTTATAAAATATTTAAAAGGACTCATAAAAACATCTTTCATCCTAAACCGAAATGATTCAGTATGTGTTAACAAAGAACAAAAAATAATTCAACTCTTTTCATAAAATGAATAAAAAAAGTAAATGTTTACTAAAGGAAATAAATATACCTAAATCGGAAAGCTAAGTTCAACGCGACCATTTACTCGAAATGATTTACCCTTCTATAAAGGTAATCATCTTAGAAGGATGAGATTTAATACCAAAGAATCATACCTACATTGATCACTTACAGAGGTATTCGTCTTAGGAAGCTGCTTCACATTATGTTATATAAACTCAGCCAATAATTAAAAATTTTGGAATAAATTTTATCCACAAAATTAGATAATACTTTTAAAGTGCTTATAAGAAATATCTAAATGTAAAGTTAAATGTGAAGAATTTTCTTCAAGTTGACCGCTCACCATATCTTTTTAAACCATACTACCACCGACCACCATATCTTTTTAAACTTGCGTGGATATGCTCATCTTCCATAATCATTAAAACGTATCTTTATTTCTTTTCTCAAAAATACTAGTCGTCTTAAGGACATACCAGTATTTCAAAGAAGAGTTCACTGCAATTTTATATTATTTCTAAAATAAAAAAGACTGCGTTTAAATTTTCTGAGTATAATTTTAAATTTGAGTTTCCCAATGACTGGTGTAAAAACGAACTAGTTTCTGTTAATATTCCTCTGCTCAACTGGCCATCAGTGTCGGTGGGGTAAAGTCGCTAAACACTGGTATTTCGATCAAGCGAAGGAGCTGGTTGCATGAGATTTTCGTGATTTTCCTTATATATAACGTGAATATGTGGCAGTTACTGGGAAAGTTCTCTACAAAAGCATCCCTCCTCCTAAGTAGATAGTCCTACTGCACTTTGGCGTAATTTGGCACTTTGGCGTAATTTTGGGGATTTGGCTTTTTCAAACCCAAATCCCGTACTGACATATTATTTAACTGATTTCCATCGGAACTAAGAAATCGACATCCAAATAATTGATTATACGCTGTACATGAAAATGTTAACGACGCTTTAAGAATAAACGGAAACAAAGATATAATTTTCACGAAAGCAATATCAGACTAAAAAATGGGAAAAAAATAATTTGATAACTAACTAAGCAATTTTTTATAAGCAATTTTTTAGAGGTAAGTTCATGGAGTTGTTTATCTCCCTTTTTTTAAACATTTTTAGACTGTACTTTTTATGAAAAACCATCAGTAAATGTTTATAAAGGGAGATTCATTTATTAATGACCTTTGTTAATTAACTATGTAAATTTACAATTCTATTGAGTGCTTTAAGTTGCATTAATTTTCCACTCAATTAAAATTTTTAAATACTTACGTTCCTTCTTACGTTTTGAACAAAAATTTAATAGTTTGTTCAATAAATTTAATAGTTTATTGAAAAATATGAAATATAGAAGTAAACATATCCCTGTTTCCTTCTTGAGCTCCCAAATCATTATACGTACATGCATTTACAGATTTTAAAACCTGAAAAAAGCATATGTGCGATATTATCGTCATGCGATGATTTGTACGTACTTTATTTTTCACCACGTATTTTCGAGGTGTGCGGAAAAAATGTCACCCGGTAAAAAGGGAAACGGAAAGAAAGCCCCCGGAAAATAAGGAACGAAAAAAACATCACCCAGAAAATAAGGAACGGAAAAAAAGGAATTCTAAAATTTCGCCAAATAATGTAGCCAATCGGAGTTGGGGAAGCCTGCCAAATTCTAATTTAGCCGGCAGGGTTATAGCGGGCTCTCTTGAGGGAAGATTTAAGGGTAAGACGTTGAGCTAGCTGCAGCCGAGCAAGGTCATTTCGATACCGTTACGGACACCGTTACGGAGGGACGGGGACGCCTTAACTTTACCTTTTTGGTTATACAGGCATAGTCCCACGCCCTCCTCCTTGTCTGTTTTTATCAGCTCCACCACAGCCGAGGGAGCGGACAAGCCAGTACCAGTACGGTCCCTGTCGAGCCTGATCCCATCCTAGGTACAATACCCGGGTTCTAGTCCTGTGAAGAATAAGGTACAATAGTACCTGATATTTTGCCCCCGTGGTTGAGACTGCCTAAGTACAGATCCTAGCCAGTACTTCCCAGGAATTCTCCTGAGTCAACCCCCGGGGGGGGGTCATTTCGATAGCAGGTTTTAATATTCTTATCGCAAACTGTGACTAAATTTCATCTACAACGGTTTGTTACAATACTGCTTTTAACGCTCAGTTATGCGACAATGTTTCACCCCTGAACCACAGCTTAAGGCTATAACTACGTGGGGTACGAGGGAAACAATCACTAATGACCATGACCCGCTGGTCAACCCTCTATTTTTACCATGGGACAGACCAGCAGCTCTCGTATCTTCTTTCAATCATCGTCAGAAGATTTCCCTATCCTGCAGGTATGGTTGTTATGATAAAACTTTTATCTCCCATCTTGGCGATATTTCTAAACATCCCTTATTTTTCCCATTGCAAAAGAATGGTGACTTATTTTCCGTTTCCTAATTTTCCGGTGCTAGCTTTCCGTTCCTTATTTTCCGGTTGACATTTTTTCCTGCAACCATTTTCGACGACGATGTTTTTAAACTGCGAAGTTTTTGGAACTGTTCTATTTTCAACCACGGTATTTTGTACCACGATGTTTTAGAACTACCATGTTTTTCCCTTTGCTTTATTTTCTCCCACGATGTTTTGTGCCACGACATTTTCGCCTTGCGTTGTTTTCTTCGCGATGTTTTCGGCGGGCACCATAAAAAGATCATATTTTGTATCTGATATCACAACCGTGATCCACAAAGAATATATTGAAAAAAGTAAAACCCTCAACAGTAATGTGTGCAGCGAGATGTTACTTCGTTTTGAAGCTGCTGTCAAAGAAAAATTTCGAACTGAGTTCCGGCACAAAAAAGTAATGTTCCATCAAGATAATGCAAGCCACATGTGTCTGCATTCGCCGGCTGGACTCTGTAAGGACTCGAATGGGATCTTTTGCCACACCCACCATATAGCCCCGACATCGCTCAATCGGACTTCTACCTGTTTTCACCCATGCAGCTACATCTTGCTGGTGCTATCTTCCATTCTGCACAGGACGTCCGAAATCAGGTTGATCTGTTTTTGGATTCACGGCCGCCAAGTTTCTGGGCCGAAGGCTATGAAAAGCTACCAAACGTTTGGCAGAAAATCGTAGATTTATTTGGGATCACCATCCGCACTAAAGTTACTACTTTCATGATTTTTATTTCCTAACTTCATTAAGAACGTTTATTGCCGAAAAACTTCCGTTGCATCCAGAGAGATTTTCGTTCTTATTAGAATTCTAAAAACAGATCAAGAGAAGAAATCATTATATTTAAAAAAGAAGATATTTTTTTATTTCTCAGTAAGATTTTCTCTAAGACCTGAGAGAGTAGCCTCGTTGGAGCAAAATAGGAGTTACTGTAACATACATAAGAGATAATATCATAGTCTCGTACAAGGAGAGAGCACCATCCTGTACGCAGAAGTTTTGTGCAACAAGACCCGGATCTAATACCAAGGTAAAACTTCAACATATATTGGAATACCTTTCGGATTTCGCGTTCATGATTATTGACAGATCAACACGCAGAGTAAGAGAAATGACCCGTGTTCGGTTTACAGAAATACTTCAATAAAGTACTCTTTGAAGAATCGCCCTGAAATACCAGAATGGAAGGGCCTACATTGAAAAGCGTTTTACAGGAATCCGTTTCCCTTGACTCGGCTGAGGTTGGGCCTACATAGACAGGCAGAGAAACAGAGACATGATTGGTCCTCAATGGAGTAATCTTTGAAAAATCCATCCTAAAAGGGATTGCTGAAATTGTACAGGAACTCAACATGTAAGACATAGAAGCAGACATACTGAAGAGTGTCTTTGCAATAACGTAGAAAGGTAAATAGACGAGGTTTATTATTATTATACTTATTTTTATATATTAAATATTAATCACAGATTTTCGTTCTCTGGCTGAAAAATCTTTTTCCTCTCGTCTCAGCCAAATCAACGAAACGTATCCTATTATTTGTCTTTACGTGAAAACAGAAATGTTACCAAGTTTATAAATTGTCTATACAGAGAGTTTGGTTTGTTGAATGAGGAAGAAAAGCAGGCAAAGGCCTTCGTAGAGAACTTTCTAAAGGAAACTGGTTACGCGTTAGACACATCCATACACACAGAAAGAAAGAAAATGTTTCGGCTAACTCAAAAATCTTAATAGAATTTCTATAAAGAAGGAAAGCGTATCAAAGTAAATCCACCATAAAATGTAAGAACGAATGAGATACAACAGATTCCAAAGCTCAAAGGCCTGCTTAGAAAAAAATTCTAGATAAGCTTAATGTGTAAGACAGAAATAGTCATACTAAGGTGTGTCTTTTCCAAAAGTTTAAAAGGTAAAAAGATGAGGTTTGTTGTTATTATATTTATTATCATTGTACTTATTATTATATATTAACTATTAATTACAGAATTTCGTTCTCTGACTGATAAAGCGTTTTCTCCTCCGAAAGTCTAGGCGAAATCAACGAACCTCTTTTATACCTTTACGAGAAAACAAAAGATGAGAGTCTATTTTGCGACCCCAAATGATCTTAGGAATTTTCTTCATTATGTTCATGACACATTAACACGCAGACACACACATCGAGAGATGATCCGTATTCAACCAAATGTTTACAGAAACACCTCAATGGAATATCTTAAATTTTTTTCTTTCCGAGATTCATATCATCAGAAACCATAAATGTTTTTTTTCTCCTGGCATCTCTTTAAACAATTTTCTGAATGAGTAATTGTGTTCAAATACTTTTGTGTGGCATAGTACAGGTGAAAGATTGAACCCTAAGTGTAATCTTCTTTGTTGTACGAAACCTGCAAGAGGCCGCAATCTTAGGGGTGGACTTCCTAAAAGCGGCAGAGGTTCCTCTTAATTTTTGTGATTCTATTTTACAATTACAGATGAATAAAGCAGTGGAAAGAAGAGGCCAGCCATCGCAGCTCTCCAAGGAATATTCGGGGCCAGATGAAAGGAAAGATTTGGAAACGCTGGTAAGGGATTTTTCAAATCACAATTTTTTCTTAATCACAAGATTCACACAGATATTTCGGCCCCAGTAAAAAGTAAGCCTGATCGTTGCAATAAGGTCAAGGCAAACATGATTGAAAGTCATATAGAAGAAATGCTGAGACATAAAATCATAACACCTATTAGTAGTCCATATGCGATCCCCGTGGTTTTGTGCAGGAAAACAAGCAACCTCCCACCTACCAGTCACAACGCATGGCGTTTCTCCGTAGACTATAGAAAATTAAATAGTATTACCAAGTATTCTGTCCATCCCTTGGCCATAATTGAAGAAATAATCCGAAAAATTAAATCCACACAATTCATGACAACGTTGGATTTCACATCCGCGTATTTTCAAATTGGCGTGAAGCCCGAAGGTGTACCTAAAACAGCATTTATTACAAAGTCCAATGTCTACGCTTTCTTAAGAATGGCATTTGGATTAAGTGGACGCCTACCACTTTCCAGAGGGCGATAGATATGATGTTACGAGCAGTCCTCCGAAAAAACGCTTTCATTTATTTAGATCATAAAATAACAAAAAGTGAAACCATCGACCAGTATGTTAAGGATTTACGCGAAATATTTTCCCTTCTAAATGAAGCCGAAATAAAAATAAATGCCGCCAAATGTACGTCCGCTCCTCCAGAACGTCAGTACTTAGGATAGAAAATATCCAGTAAAGGTATAAAAAGAGAAGATTCAAAATATTTACGATTAAAAACTACCCTCCAAAAAATACTGGAAAGAAATTATCTTCTTTCTTAGGGATTTGTTCATATTATAGGACTTTCATTAAATGTGTTACGTTATGTAGTAGCGAAGGAGCTACCAAATATTTACCCTAAGTAAGTAGGTATTAGCTCTACATACTAACTAGAAAACTAACAGCATT
>KK122577.1:64836-104212 GCA_000611955.2 Stegodyphus mimosarum | reverse complement strand
ACAAATTCCATGATTGCAGATATTTTCACTAAGCCATTGCCCAAACCAAAATTTCTGAAATTAAGAAATGAGCTAAATCTGATTTGTAACATTTCCCAAATGCATGATTAAAGGGGGGATTGTTGTAAATTAATCAGGCATTTGAGAAGAAGAAAATGTTATTTTGAACTTAACTTCTGGTAACCCTAGAAATGCCAAGGTGCGCGCGCATCAACCATACCAACTACATCAACCATTCCAACTACGTCAGTCACACCCAATTAATACATCCCATGATACAGTTAATCCTTACTTCTTTTTAAGCTTTCGTATGTGCTTGTATGCAAACATTAATGTATCTGTCGCTTTATATTATTTAGTTATAGTTGAATAAATATGATTTGTGCTTAAGTATGCATCCTATCATTAATGGATACATCTCTCACGCCAATGAAGTTTCGGAGATTTAACTGCTGCTGCTGGGTGCACAAAAAGTAAGCTAAATTTTGCTATCTTTATTCTTCACTTATATGCTGCACATCCTCCATAGGAGCTTACATGGGCTTCGCTGCAGAAAATACAAGTAGTCTTATCTTTCTCTTTTAGAGGGCAAAGATCGCTTCGATGATTAAGTTCACATTTACAACATCTTTCGACATTTGAACATAAATGCTGGGAGTGCCTATATTCTTGGCATCTGTAACATTGTACAGGTCTCTTCTTGGGAGCATATTTTTCTACTCGGATATTTACGCTGTACATGTTGTTTAAATGATGAATCTCTGATACAGCTGCGTTTTTCGTCAATTCTACAAGGAATATGGGGATCTTCTCAAAATTATTTTTTCGACTTCTTCTGAACTGTCTTACTTTAAGTACCGGATACTTTCTTCTTCCTCCAAGGTCCTGCTTTATGGCTTCTTCCGTTACGTCACTGTGTCTGGTAAGTCTTTCAGAATGACTTTCAGTGATTTTTCGCTTAAAAGTTGAAACGAATGGTAGGGAATACTTCTATTTTGTAGAGCTGTGGTGGCGTTCCTGTAATCCGTAATATTTTTTACATTCAAATAAATCGCTTTAGCTTTAGTTTCAGCTTCAAATTCTTCTTTACAATTTTCAGTTAAAAGTTCATGTACTTTTAGCCAATCAGTCGTTTTCTGTTGCAGCACAATAGGAGAGGACGTTTCTTCCTCTATAGCTCCTCCTGATTCTGCTTCTTTTGCTTTTTCCAGTACTCAAAATCTATTTTCGTTAGTTATTTCGATCGGTTCTGTTATTTGCAGATTCTTCACCGTTTTCTTTGGGGAAATCCGGGTATTATCTTCAGTTATTTTGGTGGGATGATCCGATTCTTTGCTAGTGGCACTTTCATCTTCCACTTTTCGATTCGGACTTCTCGCCATTTTTAGCACTGCATCAGCATCATGCTCTAGTATTATTTTAATTAAATAATCAATTTTCTGCTTCTCCGGATTTGGATCCTCTTTCAGTTCAGTTTCAGACATTATCTTGGTTTTCTTCTTTTTATTTTTCCTGCTTGTGGGAGATTTCAGATAGTCCTCTTTCCTCATGGGGACCGTCTTAGTGGAGTTAAAAGAATATTCCGAATCAGTCCTTTCGCTTGGGTCGTCATCATCTGGGAAGTCACTGGGTGTCCTGAATAAGGACATTTTTATACCCGAAGGTATTAGAATCAATTAGTATGAAAAATCACTGACCGCCTACTCCGCCTCAGATTATGCAATGGGAGCGGTCCTCATGCAGAAACGCAAGCCAGCAACGCATTTAGTAAAAGAATCCAACTCAGGGAAACAACACTGCAACCGAGCGAGAAACACTCGCAGTTTTATTAGCCGTTCAAGAGTTTCGAGAGCCTTTTGGGAAATCGCTGATTAAAAGTTATACAGATTATGCGGCTGCAGTATGTTTATATTCAGCAAAAACGTTTTCGCCATGACTGATCCGCTGGACACTTAAACTTAGAGACTTTAACTTAATTATAAAACACTTCCCGGGAAAAGAAAATACAGTGGCTGATGCCCTATCAAGAATAAAGTTAGATGACGAAGGTAACACACTAAAATGCTCTATGTTGGCATCGGAAGTACTCTTGAACCAGAAAATTATTGAAGAATTGAAAAAGGATCGCAAAATTTAAAAAAATTATGTTTAACTAAATGGGGGAGGGGAATCCGGATCATACGAAATAGAGCCGAAAAATATGAAATTATAGATAATTATTATTTTATTCAAAGACTACAAATCAAAATTAGCTGAGACCTGATGTCTCAGCAACTTTAAGATTAAATATTCAGAGTAAATTATATGATTCGTTCATGTCTGAGTACCTTGGAATTAGGAAAACCATATAACGAGTTCGTGAGGCGGCGTGTTTTCTGAAGTTACAAAAGTTCGTTAAGTGCGTATGTCAGGTTGTGCCATACTTGCCAGTTAAATAACAGTGTTAGTTATAGCTCTCCCAGGTACATAAAAATGTAAAAGCAGTATTCCGTAACTAATTAATCGGGGTGAGTTGGGCCCATTTCCCCGCAGCGAAGTAAATAAAAATCGTTATTTACTTTTCATAGCATATCATTTCTCTAAATGAGTTGAAGTAGTCCTCCCGAGAAGAGCCTCGGCTAAAACAGTTACAGATTTATTTTTAAATAAATATGTCTTAAATGCGGAGCTCCTTTAAAATTAATTTCCGACAAAGGTAAGCAGTTTGTTAGCAATATATTTGAATGGCTATGGGCAGGACTTGGCATACGCCACCTAAAAATGGTACCTTATCGGCAGAAATCGAACAAAGCTCAACGAATGAACAAAATTATATTGAAGGTAATATGTTGCTACGTGAAAAACTATTATAAGCCCTGGGATAGCGAGGTTAATGAGTTAGCGTATGGATTACGAACAGCGATGTATGATGCACTGCTGGCCACCCAAATTGCAACACCAAGAAAGACAAGAGATATCACAACAAAATTTATTTAGTAGATAACATATTGACCAAGTCTCAAATGATTAAATTTATAGACTTCTGTGAAGTGTGGTTCCTTCCAGAATCAGTAGCTAGAGTAGCCGCCATTGTTGGAGATGACCACTGCCACACGCCTCGGCATTGATTCAAAGAGACTTTGGATGTGTTCTTGGGATACAGCAGACCAAGCAGCTTCCACACGTTGCCAAAGTTGATCTGGTGTGGCACCTTTGGATGCAATCTGGGTCAATCGTTCAGCAACCGTGGACCACATGTTTTCTATCGACGAAAGATTCGGAGATCGAGCCGGCCAGGGAAGCAATTCAATCTGGCGATTAACGAAGAACCCTTGGACAATGCGTGCCACGTGTGGTCGCGCATTATCCTGTTGAAATATGGCTGTGGGCAAGCGCTGTAGGTAAGGAAGGACAACTGGCTCCAACACCTCGGAGATGTAGCGCTGTCTGTTTAAAGTACCGGCAATGCGTACTAGAGGAGTGCGAGAGTGATATCCAATATCGCCCCATACCATGATACCCGGTGCAGGACCAGTGTGGCGCTGCATAAAGCAGCTGTTCATTATCCTCTCTCCACGGTATCTCCAGACTGGAATCCGACCATCGTGGTGTTGCAGATAAAAGCGTGACTCGTCAGTAAAGACAATTTCATTCCATTCTGCCGTCCACATCCTTCTTTCATCGCACCATTGGCGGCGGAGACATCTATGGTTGTGCGTCAAGGGTAGACGAAGTAATGGATGTCTTGCGAACAGACCACTCTGCTGTACGTGGAATGGTACGCGCAGACACTGGATGATGCGTTACAGACTTAATGGGCTGTGCTATGGTTCGTGATGTGACTGAGCGATTCGTCACTGCCATACGCACAATGTTCCTGTCATCACGGGAAGTGGTGCACTGAGGTGGATGCGATCCAGACGTCGGTCCGTCGTACCCTCCTGCATCCAACGGTCATATATCCGCATTACAGTTGTTTGGTTTCGTCCAACACGACTATCGATTTCCCTGAAAGATAATCGACAGTCTCGGTAGGCCACTATCCTTCCTCTGTCGAACTCGGATACTTGATCAAACGATGGTCGCTGTTTATTACGAGGCATAATTGATCATTTTCTTTTAAACAAACCACAAGAAAAACACAATTGCCGAACTTGAAATCGTCGAAAACTCCAAGCCTTAAATAGTGCTTTGAAGTGGCGCCAGAGGCGGGCGTGATGTGCGTCTGCGCTGAAATTCTAATCATTTGCATATCTCACGTCCACTAATGCATGTTGTAAATTTCATGTTATTTGCATGCTTCCTTCAGGATGTTGCATTTACGGTGGCCAGCAATGTACTACGAGGAAAAGTCCAGTCAAGCTGTTCTTAGGTCGAAAGATAATTACGCCGCTGGACAAATTATTCTCTTTACAGATGAATGGGATATGTACGTGTTTGAGATCTGTGACGAGTTTTATTTAATTTTAACGACTCTATTATATTTTAGACCCGTCTCTCTGGAGCTAGTTTAATTTTGTTGATTTTTTTAAGAAGGGGTGCAGCCGGGCTGCTGGCTCCCTCATTTTGGTTGGATTGGCCGGTCCTCCTTTTAGTCATATGGCCGGCTTATGCCGGCTAGGTGGACTGGAGGCTGCGCCCTTCAATACAATACGATAAAATACAGATGATAGCCCCGGAATTCCAAATGAAAGAGATTCAAAACATAATAGATGAAACAGTTATGACAAAGCTCGCACAAAACAAGGGAGAAACAAAAAATATATTATGATAATAAAGGGAATGAAGTCAATTCTTAAGTTGGAGATCAAGTACTGAAATGTAAACACAATTTAACATCGTCAGGCGAAGAAGGAGTTGCCAAATTATTTCCTAGATTTCAAAGCCCATACGTTATTGAAAGAACTGAAGAAGCCGTATATACTTGAAAGAAAAAGTTGGGAACAAGGCGTGGCAAATGTAGACCAAATTAAACCTCATTAGAATCCAACTGAAATGCCAATTTTTAAAGATATTAAAGCGAATGCTACGAGGAGCAGCGACGGCTGGCAAATACCCATGGGCATACAAGTGTCATCCGCAAAAAGAAAGGCAGCTGAAAATGTAGAGAAACATGTAAAAAAACCTAGAAAGCAAATGAAAGCAAGGAATGCCAAGAGGCCAAGACGCAATGAATTCAGGAGGCAACGCCATATACCAAAGAAAAGAGAAGTTACGCAAAACCACCCAAGGAAAGTTCCAGCAACCGAACGAAAGTAATGAGAGGATCTGATGTCAGGACGCCTAGGGAAAAGCGACCAGCCGAACAAGCTGCGTAGACTCCAAGGAAATTCCAAAGTTCTCGAGTACCTGAACTACGGAATGGAGAACGATCGGGGAGTTCTACTCAAGAAAAGACACCACATGAACTGCGTAAGAAATACCGAGTTTCCGAGAAACTGCAAAGAAGAGGAAGGCTGCATAAAAGTGGGAAATTCAACTTCGCCAAGGAGTCCGAGTTCGCCAGAAAAAGACTTATCCCACCTGAAGTGACTTCGTGAGGAGAAGAATGCAGCAGTATATCAAAATGATATGTGCAGTTTTATTGTTACTTTAGTGAGGTTCAATTTTTTTATATATATAGAAAGACTAAATTGCTTTAAGTCTTATATCAAGGGAGGTTATTTTAGTTATTAAATATTATTATTATGTTAAGCAAAGGTTTCGGAAGGTGATTTTAGAGAGTTTGCCTGCTTGAAGGCCACGTTGTTACTTCGACATACTAGGAATTTGATTCTGTGGCGCTCAGCGCTTCTAGACATTAAAGTTGTTTCCGCAGTCTTCTACGTGCCAGAGCCTTCTTGTACGTTAATTTATCCAGTGAGCCTTAGGCTAGTTAAATTACGTTTTATTTGAACTTCAAAATTACCTGTTTGAGTTAATCTAGAAGTGTTGGCTTTATTTAAGCCTAAAAGGGGCCATCTGATCAACTAATTCTGATTGAATAAAGGGTCCTTTTCTCCCGTATTCTGATTTTTCTGTTTTCTCAAGACCTAGGGATAATTCTTCATGCAGTGTTTCTAAAACTCTTTAGTTTATGCTACCGGAAAGAACGAGACTCTATAACATTAACCTGCATCATTGGTCTCTCACCTTTGTATAATAATTTTGATGCAGCTAAGGCAATATTATGTACCCTTTCTAATCGGTTAAAAAGAAGACAATATTTTGGGAGCTTATCATAATATATTTTTGCAATGGTAACGAGAAGGTATAATTGAAACAGTACAGGAGGTTAAAACTGATCTACCCGTATTTTATTTGCCACATCAACCAGTAATTAAAATGGCGGGCGCTACTACAAATCCATCGGTTTTTGATGCGTCTTCGACGACATATGAATGTGCGGCTCTTAATGTTTGCCGGCATACTGGACCAAGTCTCACACAATCGCTTCCAACCTTATTACATAGATTTTGAATTGGAAAGACCGGAGTGAGTGTTGACATCAAAAAATTATAATAAATTTCTTATAAATTAGTGTCAAATAAGAAGATAGAGATACGCTCCGATTTCTGTGGTGGGAAGATGTTAATTGTATAACAGTGAAAGGTTATAGGCATTGCGGGGTAATTTGTGGCTACACTTCAAGCCCTCTCTTACTGAGTGCCCCCATTTTATTCGGAAAAGTTTAAAACAGAATACTTGCTGTCCACTGCTGAAGTCTTAAAAGAAGGGTTCTACTTTGATAACTTACTCTTGCATTGCTGGTCACATACGGGACAGATAGAAGTTACCAACAGTAGGAATCAGCCATTATGAATAAAGAAAAGATTGTTTTCTCAGGAATGGCAACATCAGAAAGAAAAGAACAATGGTTATTCAAAACATAGAGACAGAGCAGGTGTTATCAGCGAACGGAGGCAGACGTTGAACGTCGCTTAACGTAATTGTAATTCATCGTGTTTCTAATTAATCTTTTATCGGTTAATTTCATTTGTTATATTAATGAAACATGTTGTTCCTTTTGTAAGAAAGTCTGGATGAATCTTTTATCATTTGGCGTATCTATGATTTCTTCGGAGGGTTGTAAGGTTTTAGTTAAACTAACCAAGTTTATTTTAATTTAAATCTTTTCTATCTCCTCTCTGCTTCAACTTCCTGTCAGAAGAAGCGCGCGTTTTTAGCTTATGCTAATTTTTGAAGTTCAGCCAAGCACTATTTAAGCCAGAGGTAGAAACCTCTCGGTGGGTGAGAGCTTTGCCTCAGATCACGGTCACGCTGCTCAACGTTCGCCTGACCAGCTAGCAGTTTAAATTTATAAGCCATAGTGCTTACTACGTGATTGCATTGTAAAATAAATTAAAGTGCGGTAGTATTTAGTATACCTTGCTACGCACCCTTTTCGGTAGAGGCCAACTTCCGCGAATTGCTCTGCGAAGCAAAGTTTAATTTAAGTTCTATTTTAATTTATTTAAATTTATTTGATTGTTAAGTTCGACCAAAGTGTGGTCTGTTACGTTCTGTATCTCTCCCGAATTGGGAGGTTTGTATTTAATAGTGATTGAATAAAAGAGGATTTCAAATCCCTTCACGTGCAGTTATTCTCCAGCCCAGCAGTTACATCAGAACATAGCGTACCTTCCGCTCCCTGTTCCAGTTCAGGACTTAGAACGTAAGGATAAGAACCCTTTACAGAATTTACCATGTTCTCAAAGAATACACACAGAATGCTAAGTCCTGATAGTGGCGCCCGCACAAAAAGAAGAGGATGGCCTCAACAACAAGAAGACGAACCTGAGACACCTGCTGTACCTGTCCAGAATCCTGAGATAGCACCTCCTGGCATAGAAGGATTCGGCTACATCGTACAAACCATGCGAGCAGCCATGAAGCCAGCGGCAAGTTTTGACGGCAAGACAGCCGTAATCAATTTCCTGGAAAAGCTAGACTCCCACTTCATGCTATATCCAGTCCACGAATTTCAGAAAGTCGCTCTTGCTACCAGCGCTTTGAAGGGCCAAGCGCTAAGTTGGTTCAAGTGCATCGGAAAGAATCTCTTGGGGGAACCAGGAAGCCCCACATACACGTATGAAAATTTCAAGAATTCTCTAGTGAAAGCATTTCCCGTGGTGCGAGATCGAGCCAGATTGGAAGCTGAACTGTTTAGTCGATATCAAGAAAGAATAGAAGATTTGTCTAATTTTATTTTGAGAAAAATTCAAGTTTTCAAGCTTTTGTATGGAAGTCGCCCGGATCCTGAAATTATTCAAGTTATACTTCCTAGGCTACTGCCCCAAGTTCAAGATTTCATCGAGCTAAGAAACCCAACGACGTTAGACAGATTATTTGAGCTCGCAGTACAATTTGAAAGCCGAAGAACAGCCGACAACGAGCGACGACGCCAATTTGAGCGAAGAAGTCAGTGGAGTTCGCCAAGACCCCAGCAGAAGCAAAATCAAAGTTACGGGAATAAGGCGAAGCAATGGCCGAAGAAAGATGTGTCTCCTAAATCGAGCGGCGAACGAAGGGAATTCAATAGAAGAACAAGCAAAGATTCCGAGGGCAACCAGAATAAGAAGAATTTAAACTAAGATGGATTTCTTCAAGGAAGGTGAAGAAGTCCGAAGCAGCGCAAAACCCTTCCAAAATCAATTTAAACACCGTGGTCGTGAAGAATTTGAGTTTACCGAAGATTGAAGTTCTAATTAACAACATACCGGCGACGGCTCTCTTAGATACAGGAGCCCAAAGCAGCTTTATATCAGAAAGATTTTTCAAGAAGCACTTTCGCCGTTACAGAATTTTTAGTGCAAGAGACACGGATGTCATAGCGGCCCAAGGAGAGAAGTGTAGCTGTTTAGGCAAAGTACCGTTGTTCGCGCGTATCAATGACGAGCAGGTAAAACTTTTATTTTATATTGTGCGAAACCTGAAAACATGTATTATTCTAGGTGTGGACGTTTTTAGTTTGGCAGAAGCAAAAATTGATTTCAAAGGGGGAGAGTTGACGTTAAATGTGAAACCAATAGAAACCAAGAATGATAAGCCCCCGCAGCTGGACTTGCAGCATCTACCGGCAGAAGAAAAAGTAAAACTCCAGGGCCTGGTAAGTGACTTTTCAAATTTATTTAGTGATGTACCGGGTTTCACACAGGTCGTAAATCATACTATAGAAACGGGGGATGCTCAGCTAGTTAGGCAAAAGCCTTACCGCTACGACAGGGTCAAAGAAGAAATAATTGAATGTCATATTAAAGAGATGTTAAAGAATAAAATCATCACACCAATTTCTAGCAGTTATGCTAGCCCCGTTGTCCTGTGTAGGAAAAATAATGATCGTCCGATTACGCACCCGAAGCGGTGGCGTTTTGCTATAGATTATCGCAAGTTAAATTCCGTCACAAAATATCCCGTATATCCGTTGCCGATAATCGAAGAGATAATTCGAAATATTTCGTCTACAAAATACATGACTACGTTAGATCTTACGAGTGGCTATTTTCAGATTGGGGTAAAACCCGAAGACGTACACAAAACCGCGTTCATAACTAAGTCTGGCACGTACGCATTTCTTAGAATGCCTTTTGGTTTATCCGGCGCGCCGGCAACGTTCCAAAGGTGTATGGACATCGTCTTAAGACCGGTCCTTGGTAAAAGCACCTTCATATATTTAGACGATATTATAATTACAAGTAGTAATCTAGAACAACACTTGCAAGATTTAAGAAAAGTGTTTTCATTGTTAAATGGAGCTGGTTTAAAGATAAATGCACATATAATTAGAAAATTAATCTATTTACAATGCTTCAGAATCTACTTTACAAACATTAAGTAATTTTAAGTCTTTGCAGAATAACAATTTTTAAACAAAAACATTTTTCTTTCAAGATAAGTGCTTATCTCCCACTTGGCGTAAAACTCAACCTCGCTTGAGGTAAAATCGACCCTGAAACTTGTGGTACACTCGAAAATTAACTAAACTTTGGAATAAGAAATACTACTTACCTTGTTGTGGTCAGCCATCCTTTTCTTGGCCCAATCCTTGAAAGTTGAGTACGTTGAAGCTTGGGCCAGTCTCCTTGACTTTGGTTGTTGGTACTTGCCAGCTTGTTCATCTCTTTTTCTTTTACAATTCCGTCGTTGTATCCTGGGGTACTTGCGCTGGGGAGGAGGTTGCTCTGCTGGGCGTTTGCTAGACTGGGCCCTTCGCTCCTGGGCCTCGTTCGTTGCTGCTCCTGGTTCCTGCTGTATTCGGGACGTTGATTCTCCACCTGCAACCGAGGCTGCTTACTTCTTAGGCACCTCTCCGATGTTTCCGCAGTTCTCTTGGCTATTTTGGGCTTTCCTTGCCCATTCTGCTTTCGTCTCTTGGTCTGCTCGTAGGTCCGTTCGTAGGTCTGCTCACCGGCATCGTCAGTCTTTCTTTTGAATCCGCATTTTTGGTTCTTACTTTTACTTTGTTGAGGGGGAGCTTTCTTTTTCTGACTTTTCGATGCCATTGTAGCTGGTTCCTGCTGTTTTCGCTGAGGTACATCTTCCGAGCTATTAGATTGCCTCGGATCCTGAAAAAAATCTTTAAATACTGGCATTTTATTTCGATTATAGTAAGGCTTGATTTGATCCACATTCGCCGTAATTCTTTTCCCGTCATTTCTTTTTAATATAACCACTGGTTGTGTAACTTTCTCAATTATGAAAGGGCCTTCAAAACGCGGAAAAAATTTCCCCACCTTTTCTTCTGGGGCATTTGACAAGTTATGTTTTATTTTCAGAACTTCATCTCCCACATTGTACTATACATTGTATTTGCATTATATGTGCAAACTGCGAATTGTGTGCATGAAAAGTTAAAGTTTGAGTAATTTTAGAATGCAAGTGTTAAATAGGCTCTCCACCAAATACACTTAAAGTGTTAGACATAAAGCTAGTGAGAACCTCAGGTTTAGCTGGTTTTAGGGCGTCTTTTGAGGTCTCGTATGTCAAGTTCTAACTAATGTTAGTCGATCGTAGGTGAGAGATTTGAACACCCCCGAACACAGAAAACCCGCAATGGCGGTTTGCTTTTCATCCAACATCGGTGAGAGAGCATTGGGGGAAGAATTTAATTGTGCTTGAATGATAATGTGTGTGTCCGAATTTACACGGGTAAGAATAAAGAATGTTACCTAGAAATTTACTGTTATTATGTTGTACTAAAATTCCTTTCCTTCCAGATTTTGCTGGAAGGAGTAAGACTTAGATGAAAATATTGAAGACTTTGTACCAAGCAAGTTTCTTCTGTAAACGTTTTTCAGAAACAGATATTGCCTCGTAAGGGTTGGCTTAAGTTTAGGAGAGTTAAATTTTGACTATTTGTTTACAATTGCGAGTTTCAACATGGTCCGTTTGGACCACAGTAGTTTAACTACCGCAATTCTGGCGGGAAGTATGTAAGGTTTTAGTTAAATTAACAAAATTTTATTTTAATTTAAATTTTCTATCTTTTCTCAGTTTCAACTTCCCGTCAGAAGAAGCGCGCGTTTTCAGCTTATGCTAATTTGAAGTAGAGCCAAGTACTATTTAAACCAGAGGTGTGAGAGGACTTCTCAGTGTGAGAGAGCTTTTAGTCTCAGATCACGGTCATTCTGTTCGACGTTCGCCTGACCAGCTAGCAACTAAATTATAAGCCATAGTGCTTACTACGTGATTGCTTATTGAAATAAATCCAAGTGCGCTAGTATTAGTAATTCTTGCTACGCACCATTTAGTTAGAGGCCAACTCCGCGAAGAGCTCTGTGAGCAAAGATCAATTAAATTTCTATTTAGGTTTAGTTTAAATTTATCTGATTGTTCATTTAGACCCAAGTGTGGTCTTTTTTCTTTCTGTATCCCTCCCGAGTTGGGAAGTGATTTGTAAATAAGATTGATTTAATAAAAGAGGATTTTAAATCCCTTTCAAGTGCAGTTATTATACTACTTCAGCACAGTATCTACACCAGAACATAGCTGATTTCAGCTCCCTGTTCCAGATCAGGACTTTAGGACTTTAAGGAGTTACTTCAAGATGTTTGCCAAAACTACGCACAGAACACTCAGTCCTGACAGACTTATCAGTTTTTAATTGCCTTTCTGCTTTTTAAGCAAAATTAGCGAAAAAACATAATGCACAAAAAAAGAGTCATGTTACTTTAATTCAGGAGATATTATAATGAAACGAAAAAATACTAAATACCAGAATTTCGCTATAAAAGCCATAATTGAATATATTTCCTTAAATTCAGTGTAGATTTCTGGATTGTCCAGTATTTTCCATTAATTCAGACAGTAAAAATGCCATCAGATAATGAGTGATGTTAAAGATCTACATTTTTTGTACTACTACTAATAATAAAAATAATAATCTATCAATAATTAAAAATAGAGGAAAACGCATAAGCCCTGAAAACAAACAATGTCCAAAGCCAATGAAGGGCAGTCGCTTTCCCTTAAAAGCTATATTTACAGATTACAAGATCCACTACTATACAGAGAGAAGCATTTCCAGATGGTTTACCGATTTCCAAATATTAACATTTCGACATCTACAAACGTTTAAATATAATATTTTTTCATAAGGTAAACAATAGCTGTTCTCCTGTGTGATAGATAAACTTTTACAAGTGATATACTGATGATGGTTGATTACAAATCAGTTACAAACTTTCATCTTTTACAAGTTAACATTTAATAAAAAAGAAATAACCATTTGCAGTTTTCGAAAGCTAATTGTACTTTTCCTCATGACGGGTTTCGAATTTTAAAAAGTAAACTATCAAAAAAAAATGTCATACTCGTGGCTTTTACAAAATGTTTTCATTCAAAACAAAAATGCTTACCCATATAAGTAATCATATTCGTAAAAGAGTTTCAGTTTATTCACATAATTCTAAAAACATTAAAATTCGTAACAGTTTTAAAATGTTAAGCAGATATATTTTGGAGCTGTGGCTTTCATTGAAAGGATAATGCAAAGTAAATCAGGCCCAGTAAACCATTTTTAACAGCATAGCTTCTATAAATGATCAGGAAAGATTTTAGGAGAAGTTGTACGATCTGACCAGCTAGCAGTTTAAATTTATAAGCCATAGTGCTTACTACGTGATTGCATTGTAAAATAAATTAAAGTGCGGTAGTATTTAGTATACCTTGCTACGCACCCTTTTAGATAGAGGCCAACTTCCACGAACTGCTCTGCGAAGCAAAGTTTAATTAAGTTCTATTTTAGGTTTAGTATTTAATTTTATTTGATTGTTAAATTCGACCAAAGTGTGGTCTGTTACGTTCTGTATCTCTCCCGAATTGGGAGGTTTGTATTTAATAGTGATTGAATAAAAGAGGATTTCAAATCCCTTCACGTGCAGTTATTCTCCAGCCCAGCAGTTACATCAGAACATAGCGTACCTTCCGCTCCCTGTTCCAGTTCAGGACTGAAAACTTGAGAAGAAACACCCTGGTAAATATTTCACAATGTCTGCAAAGAACACGCACCGAATACTCAGTCCTGATAGGGTCATCCACCAAACTGGGAATAAAACTATTTGTCCGTTAGCCGATGTTTTCAAAGAAGAAGAAAGTTTTTACTGGCGCAGCCGCAAAACATCGAATCAGAATAACGCAGGTGAGAACTCAATTTACACTCATCCTTAAATTAAGGATAATTCGGAGTCACGTGGAGATCGAACTTTAAAATAAATATATCACCTGTAAAATCACTACACACATCTTCAAGAATCATATGCAAATTTCAGGAAGTAACCAGATGACACCGATGGTACGTCACAATGACGAGAGTGTAAGAGAGTGATATATAAGGAATACAGACAAAGAAGTAAAATTGTTCGCAGGCGCTTTATAAGCATTTCAGTGCAATAACCGAATACTTATGACACAAAGGACGCATTTGGATGATTTTTTACGTGGTAGAATTATCGGCCGTCTGGAATGTGAGCGTACCCAACTGGCAGTGGCAGACGAACTTGGAATTGCCCAGAGTGTCATCTCCAGGCTTTGACAACGATTCCAAGATGATAGTAATGTGAGTAGACGTTACAGCACAGGTCGCCCCAGAGTTACAACGCCGAATGAGGACCAGTATTTGGCAGTTACTGCCAAAAGAAACAGGCGAAGCGCAGCCTCAGACCTGTCTCTTCAGCTCTCTTCAGCCACTAGTACGACAATTTCAAGGGAGACAGTGTACACACGCTTAGGGCAGATTGGTCTATATGCTCGTAGACCTGTCAGATACGTTCCACTTACTGCAACTCACTGTCGCCTACGGTTAGCCTGGAGTACAGAGCATGCATTGTGGACACCTCAACAGTGGGCTTGTGTGATGTTTTCCGACGAGTCCAGGTTTAGCTTGCAGTCTGATTCTCGCCGGACTTTCATATGGAGAGCTCCAGGTACCCGTTACCACCAATACCTTCTGCACCACCGAACGACACCGTTACGGTGGTGCAGGAGTGCTCGTTTGGGTTGGAATTATTCTGGGTTCCAGAACTGACCTGCATGTTCAAATTGGAACCATGACAAGCCAAGTCTATCGGGACGTCATTCTGTAACAACATGTACGTTTGTTTCGGGGCGCCATGGGCGCACAATTTGTGTTTATGGATGACAGCGCCCGTCTTCACCGTGCAAACATCGCAAGCGAATGCCTTCAATCGGAGGATATCACCCGTATGGACTGGCCAGCATTCTCACCGGACTTGAATCCAGTAGAGCACGTGTGGGACATGCTTGGCCGACGAGTTGCAGCCCGTCAACCTCCTCCTACATGTCTACCGGAACTTCGGAGAGCATTGCTTTTTGAGTGGTGTAATATCTCCCAAGATCAGATCGATAATTTGATACTCAGCATGCCTAGGCGTTGTACGGACTGTATTGCATCGTCTGGGAGACATACAATGTATTAACAATCATACCAACCATGTAATATTGTTTTTTGTAAAGAGTTTTTTTTTTTTGTAATTTGCTCCAGGGAGAAAAAATAGCTATTTTTTTAATAATATCAAACATATATCATCGTTTTTAGCTCTTTACCTTTTGTTTAATAAATAAGCTTTACAGATAAGTCAAATTTGTTTTGCTTCTAACTCTTCCCTTTGCCTGATTTTGCATTATCCTTAATTTATGGACATGAGTGTATTTTGTAAATGCATGCTCCCACTTATTTAAGCGATAATAATTATTTGGGCAAAAATTTTTTCAGAATTACTGGAACTGAATTATCCTTTCATGTCACAGAATATTTTGTTTACTTGAATACGTAATGAATACGCCAGTATTCGAACATAATTTCACTTTACTTGCCAACGTAATGAATACGCCAGTGTTCTAAAGTACTTTCGTTTTACTCGTCAGAGTAAGTGAACTGCATATTCTAGTAAAAGTTTTAAGAATTTATCCTGTTGCTTCGATTTTCGTTCCAGATAGTTAAAAAATTATTCCAATATATTTGAATTTATTGTGCATTATATGTGAAAACAAAAGTGGTTGTTAAACTTTTAATTCCGATATTGTAACGCATGCCAGTGCATAATTTTATATTCTGTGTACGAATTATAAAATATTGTGTAGAATAGATATATCTATATGAGGTAAAATATTGTTTGAATTAAAAAAAGGGGGTGTTGCTTTGTCTACAAGTAAAAGTCGATTGACTGAAGAAAAGTAGAAAACGCTATTTGGCCCTAGCCAGTTGTTATAGTGTCGCACACAGAAACAATTTTTTTTGTTTCCCGAACGAAAGGGAAATCTACAATAATTTGTCTATTTTTTTTCTTAGGTTATGTCTTAGGTCTTCGCTTATTCAATAGGTATACGACCCTAAAGTCTTTACCTATCTATAACTGTCCTGATTAGGAATCCTAAAAGTCAAAAAACAAATTCCAAAAGTTGGAATAAACCTGTACACTTGAAGTGTTGAAAGACATCCAAAGTGGAAGTGTAACATTGGGCAAAATAGCGATTTAACATTTGAAGTATAACTTTCACATCGTAAATGAAATTTAATACATCAGTAGCATAAAAACTTTGGCACAACTTTCTCCTCGTATTTGCTACGTCTGAGTGTCCTCCTTCCTCCGTGTCTTGGAGCAACAGAATAGCGTGGGCTTGAGGCATATAGTTGAGGCATATCACAGTAGTGGGCGGAGCATAGTCGCAGAAAATAAAATAAAAAACTATTTTTTTTTTCTGCAGAGAATGTTTTTATTGTAGCAGGAAGTTACCAAACCAAGTGGTTGTTAAAAAAATAATATTATGAAACTGTTTATTTTATTTTATTTGGTTGTTTATTTTATTTTGATTACTTGTGATATCGTATTTTGTATTGCTGATTTGTTTTTCACATAAAAGTTTAATTATTTGAAGTGTTTTTAAAGCAAAATATTATCAGTTTTAAAGTTTAGTAAAATTAACTAAATTGATTGTAACAAACCTCCGTTAGAGAGTTTATACTTTAACTAAATTTAAGGAACTATTAAAAAGAAATTAGGTTTTCTTTATTCAAATTTTTCTTAAAGATTGAGATTTATTTAAAATCGAACTACGACTTTTTTGGGAAGTGGAAAAAAGGAGGATTTGTTAGTATTAGCTGCTGAATTAGAGATTCAAGCGGAGCCAAGTATGAAAATTATAGCAATAAAAAATAAAATAGTTCAAAGTGAGACATACGATGAAGAATTTGCTGAAGAAATATTTTCAACGATTGTTGAAGAGAAAAAAAAAAGAGAAGAAACAGAAGAACTGCGAAGGAAAGAAGAGTTTGAGGAACAACGAAGAAAAGAAGAATTAGAGGCACAACAGAAAAAAGGCAAATGGAATTTGAATTCAGGAAACTCGAAATTGAATCTCGTGCTCGATTAACACAAACTCCACCGACAAATGAATTTGGACAACGCAATTTCGATTTAATTAAACTTATTCCTAAGTTCAAGTTAAGAGAAGATGATATCGTGATTTATTTATCCTTATTTGAAAGACAAGCTGAAAGAGCAAAGATTGATCCTAAAGACTGGGGCCATCTGAAATTGTCTGTTTATTGACTTTAAGGCCATCTGAAATCCTTCAACTAATTGGTAAGGAATCTGAAGAAAATTTTGAGGATTATGAGTACATTAAGGCCATCTTGTTGAAGAGATTTAAATTAAATCCCGAAAGCTTTAGGAAAAAAATTTGTGATGCACCAAAAGAACACTGAAAAATCATGGAGGGATTTTTGTTACGAAATTACAAGTTATTTTGACGAATGGATCAATGGGCTTGAAATCACAGACTTCGCCGGGTTAAAAAACCCAATTATCTCAGATCAAATAAGGAAAAGAGTGCCTCATGAAGTAAGGGACCATTTTCTTGACGATTGGGTGACGTTCGTTTCTCTGACCAAATTAGCGGATAAACTTGACGAATACGACAGTGTTCGTAGTACTTCAAAAATGACTGGTGGAAGTCCATCAAAAGACAAAACTAATAAAAAGTCGCAACCTCATTCTTCGCTTCCAGGAAAGTCTTCCAAAAACAAATCGTTCTCCGTTCAGAACACGCCAAGAGTTAATCCTTTCCGTAAGAATGACGAGCCACAAAAGCCAATTTCCAAACTAAACTTGTTATAACTGTGGGAAAGAAGGTCATACATCTAGATATTGCGCCAAAAATCGAAAACCAAAAAATGCTCCTTCAACAGCACAAAACAATTTAATTCAAACACAAACAACCCTTGCAGAAAAGGAAAAACCAGAAGTGCTAACTGCCAAGATCTCTATTCCCGTCTCAAAATCCGTGGACGTATCTAGCAACATAGATGATTTGAAACTTGTCAAAGTTAAATGCGGAAATAATGTTCTAAATGGAATCGTAGACACGGGCGCACAAATTTCAGTAGTCCGCGAGAGACTGGTCGCCGACATACCTTACGAAGGAGAAAGTAAAATAGAGATATCTTCTGCATTTGATGAGAACGAAATCACTCCACTGAAACTTTTCCAGGGGAAAATCGACGATGATCTTCATGGCAGAGTACCCATTACCTGTGCTGTTTCAAGAAAGATAGTTGCCGACTTATTACTGAGTTCTTCAGCTTATGAAATGCTCTGCGAAAATATTGAACTTTGTCACAGTGATCGTCAGTGGGATACATCTTCCTTAGAGTGTGAAGAATCGGATGACAAACCCGTCCCATTTGAAGACAATACTTCAAATTTAGTTGTTGTTAATCAGATTTCCCAAGGAGACATGAAAACTGTGGAAACAACAAGCAAACCAAAACTAGAATTTAGAGCACTTCAAGAACAAGATGAGACTTTGAAAAAAGTGTTGTGAATGTGCAAATAAAAATCAATATTCATATTCTTTTGATAATGGTGTATTACTTCACACTGAATATATCTGTGGTGAAAACATCAAGTAAGTCGTGTTGCCTTTAAGAAAAAGAAAGGAAGTTCTGAAAATGGCACAGGAAATCCCTCTTGCTGGGCACTTCGGTGAGAAAAAGACAATTCAACGAATCAAGTACTCTTTCTTTTGGCCTACTATTAAGCAAGATGTTAAAAAATTCTGCGAAAGTTGTAAAGAATGTCAATTGAGAAGGACAATTACATATAAAGATAGAATTCCAATTCAACCCTATCGTTAGACCGGAAACACCCTTTGAAGTATGGAGCGTGGATTGTATCGGACCGTTAGAACCTCCATCCGGAAGAGGGCATCGGT
Source organism: Stegodyphus mimosarum (assembly GCA_000611955.2). Classification (NCBI taxonomy): domain Eukaryota; kingdom Metazoa; phylum Arthropoda; class Arachnida; order Araneae; family Eresidae; genus Stegodyphus; species Stegodyphus mimosarum. The sequence goes on along the minus strand of KK122577.1, from coordinate 85,522 downwards.
TTGTGATATGTGAAGTTACCTATGTACCAGATGGGCAGAAGCCACTCCCGTCAGAGAGATAAGTACAAAAACAACATGCAACGTGTTGATGAGGATTTTTTCTCAAACTGTGTTTCCGAAGATGATTAGTTCCGACCAGGGAACTAATTTCACAGCTAAACTCATCCGAGCTTTTGAGGACCTTCTGGGTGTGTCTCCACGATTCTCCACGCCAGGACATCCAGAGAGTATGGGTGCTGTAGAACGTTGGAATAGAACCTTAAAAGAGATGATGAACAAAAATGTCCAAGAACATGGGAGAAATTGGGATTTGCATCTTCCATATCTCCTATTTTCCTACATAGAAGTGCCACATACCACCACCGGTTTGTTTCCCTTCCAGATGGTGTATGGAAGAATACCACCAGGACCTTTGTCCTTGCTGAAAGAGATCTGGACGGGTGAACGTAGCATTTCAGTCACAGCTTCCTGTTCAATTGGAAATTATCTACAAGATCTTTTAGAAAATTAAGAAAAGCTCGTGACATTGCGTCAGCAAACTCCAAAATATGTCAAAAAGAATATACTTCAAGATATAACTTGCGTTCTAAAGAAAAGACTTTCAATGTGGGGAACAAAGTCCTCCTCTTAATGCCATCATCACAGCATAAATTGCTCAATACTTGGCAACGACCAGCTACTATAATCGAACTTACAAGGCCACACTCTGCCAAAGTCGAAATGGAGAACGGAAGTATAAGAGAACTCCACATAAATAAGTTAAGACCTTATAATGCTCGTATAGATCACGTTGGTATCATTTTTGACCAAGATGAAAGACATCCACTACGCAGCAGCGGATCCTATGAATAAATCTGCTGAAGATATCTGGACTCACTTACAAAATTTGAAAGGTGACTTAAAACATTACCAACGAAAAGGACTATTTGAAGTAATAAAATCTTATGCTGATGTTTTTAGTAACAAACCGGGCCAAGCCAGTGTCGATGGTCATGACATAAAGGTTACAACTGATTGTAGCCGAAAAAGATTAAGACCTTATAGGGCGCCTGTTTCGCTTCAAGATGAAGTTGATCGCCAAGTGCAAGAACTTTTAGAATGGGATCTCATAGAACCCAGTGACAGTGAATGGGCACATCCTGTAGTATGTGTTGCAAAAAGGAGTGGTAATGTTAGACTGTGCATAGATTTTAGAATTTTGAATAGCTTCACAGTTCCGGATGCCTATCCGATGAAGATTGCTAAAGATTTACTTTTCGAAATAGGGAAAGCCAAGTTCATAACAGTTCTCGATTTAACCAAGGGATATTGGCAAATCCCGATGAAATAAGAAGCCAAACCTTCCACAGCATTTATCACTCATTCTGGCCATTACCAATGGAAAGTTCTTCCTTTCGGTTTGAAAAATGTTGGAAGTATCTTTCAAAAATCCATGGATAAGGTACTAGCAAACCATAAGAAATACTGCCGTTCATACATTGATGATGTGGCAATATTTTCCGAGATTTGAGATGACCACCATTACATGGACCAAGTATTTCAGAGTATGAGAAACGTAGGTCTAACAGCAAATCTAGAAAAATTTGATTTCGGAAAGAATCACGTGAAGTTTCTAGGTCACGTAATCGGTTCTGGCACTCACTCTCCAGAACCCGAGAAAGTAGAAGTCATCCGGAATCTTTCTAAGCCTGCCACTAAAACAGAAGTCAGAAGTCTTTTAGTGCTAGCAAGTTATTATAGGGATTATATCCCAAATTTTTCTGAAATAGTTTTGCCTCTAAGAAACCTTACGAAAACGAATGTTCCAAATAAAATTCCGTGGGACTCTAAAACGGAAGCATCTTTCGACAAACTTAAAAATGAGCTGATTAAAATACCATCCCTGCATACTCCGGACATTGACAACCCTTTTAACTCTATACAGATGCATCTGCATTTGCGATTGGAGCATGTTTAACTCAAAATGATGAACATGGCCTATAGCATTTTTCAGCAAAAAACTGACTCCCTGACAAAAACGATGGTCAACCATCGAAAGAGAAGCGTTTTGCGTTATCGAAGCCTTGAAAAAATTTGACACTTGGATTTTCGGTTCCAAAGTACAAATTGTCTCTGACCACAATCCTCTCACTTACTTGACCCAAAGTGCGCCTCATGGTGCTAAACTGTCTCGTTGGGCCTTAACGTTACAACGTTACAACATGACTGCGACATACCGCAAAGGTAGTTTACACGGGAATGCTGATGCCTTATCAAGGTTATCAGTTAACTCGTTAGCAAAATTAAATTATAAGGAAAGCCTATTTTCACAAGACAAATTTAAAATACATCCAATTGTATCAATTTTATATTGTAGTATTAACTTTTGACATTGTTTATATGATATATATATATATAATTTCACATATATTTTATATTAGTACTGTGTTTATTAAATCATTATGATGGGAGCTGCATATTTTGGAGCTCTCACTTATATTTAATTGTTTTGAATTAGAAGCTGTGTTGCTGTTTTTTTTTCCGTTACTGTATTTTCAGACTCTTCTCTCTGAACTTTGGGCAGCATTGTTTCTACGGTGACGAATGTGCTTCTTGTGGAGGGACTAGTAGGAATCAGCCATTACGAATAGAGAGAAGTGTTATCCGGAATGGCAACACCAGAAAGAAAAGAACTTTGGTTATTCAACACATAAAGACAGAGCAGGTGTTATCAGCGAGCTCAACATCAGCAGACGTTGAGCGTCGCTTACCGTAATTGTAATTCATCGTGATTCTAATTAATTTTTTATCGGTTAATTTCCTTTGTTATATTAATAAAACATGTTGTTCGTTTTGTAAGAAAGTCTGAATGAATTTTTTATCATTTGGTGTATCTATGATTTCTTCGGAGGGTCATCCACCAAACGGGGAATAAAACTATTTATCCGTTAGCCGATGTTCTCAAAGAAGAAAAAAGTTTTTACTCCAACCAAACTGTACTCGGTATGAAAAGGAACTCAGACAGACGCATTGCTATGCTATGTGAATTTCCGAAGAAACTGGAGGGTTTAGAAGTACCCACATCCAAAAGAATGTTGCTGTCAATAATTGATAGCATCTATGATTCCACTGCATTAATACCCACAGTAATGCTGTTACTTCAAGCCTACTCGCACGGTTTAAAAATTGCGGTTACGACACGACTTTTCGTCATAACAAACTTAGGAACGGATGAAGTGGTTCTTTGCTGATCTTGTTGCATTGTGGGAACACTGAGTTAGTGTGCTTGGATTTTCTACAGTTTTAAGTTGGATGCATTTTAGAGAGGTAAGAATACATTACTTCATTATTTTATTACTATACATTTATATTTTTCTAATTATATCAAAATTTTAAAGCATATGTTCTAGTACATGTGTGTTACATCTGGAAGAAGGCATTTGTGCAAAGTATAATTTATTTCTTAGAAGTGTTGCAAAAGCCCATCGTAGATTAAATGGACTTTGCATAATTATATGGCTTATTTTAATGTGAAACATTTCAGTTATTTGCAGAAAGCGCTGCATGAAAACTTTAAACAGTATAAGTCGTATAATAATTTGAAAATTAATTGTTTCAATGATATTTTGTCATATATTTATCGCTATGAAATATACAGGATGCATTTTGGCACTTATGCACTGTTCCAAATACATCAACTGTTTGCTTCACTCGCATCGTTTTTAGTCCTGGGTCATCAATTGATTATTCTATACGCTCTGCCACGTACGCTTTGCTAACGAGGTTTGGAAACCTCTGCTAACACTTTGCTGTTTTTAAAAAGAAAAGAGACCTGCAGCAATAATTATATTTCACAATAATAATTTTCATCCCGGCTCTATAAATATATTATGATATTAACTTTTAAGTCTTTATAACGTTATATATATAGGTATACATGAAGTTTCACCTGTCTGATAGTCATATGATATAAATAAGACTAATAAATAAATTCGTCCTGATTTTTCTTTCTGGGTTTCAGGTATTCACAATGACGAAAGAACTGTTTTATCATGAAATGGTTCTCATTCAAGGAAATGAATAGGATATCTCTTCTTCGTTGAAGTTAAAAATCGATGTTTCATGGACTAAAAAATATGTGGAACAGCCATTCACTCTGTTCAAGACTATTGTTCAGTGCTGAATAATAAGAAAAATGATCAGCTAAGAAATAAGTAGAACTTGGTTATGTGCGTTATTTAATTGTATGTAGTATTGGAATAATGCATCCTTTTTTTCCTTATTTTCGACAAAATCTCCTCATTTGTTAATATATCAGATTCTGCATAAAAGTTTGTAATTATCATTAATGTATCTTTGGTAACAAATCGTCAGTGTTATAAAATAGAAAGAAATCTCTGATCATCGCTCTGCATTATACATTCTTAGACAAAAAAAAAACGGCGCACCAAGAAGGAGTTATCCGAATGGGACGAAAATCGATAGAAGTGATGTACATGTACAGAAAAGCAAATGATTATAGTTTGAGGAAAATTGGATGATTTATTGAAGTGATAGAGCTTCACAAAGTGAAGAAGTCAGTGACGCGTTTGTCCACCTCTGGCCCTTATGCAAGCAGTTATTCGGCTTCGCATCGATTGATAGAGGTTGCGGATGTCCTCCTGAGGGATATCGTGCCAATTCTGTCCAACTGGCCCGTTAGATAGTCAACATCCCGAGTTGGTTGGAGGGCCCTGCCCATAATGCTCCAAACGTGCTCAATAGCAGAGAGATCCGGCGACCTTGCTGGCCAAGGCAATGTTCAGCAAGCACTACGGAAAGCAGCAGAAACATGTGCAATGTGGGGGCAGCCACTATCTTGCTAAAATGTAAGTCCATGGTGGCATAACATAAAGGGCAACACAACGGGCCTTAGAACTTCGTCGGCGTACCGTTGTGCTGTAAAATTGCGACGGGTGACAAACAAAGGTGTCCTACTATGAAATGAAATGGAACCCCAGACCATCACTCTTGCTTGTCGGCCTGTCTGCCGGAAGGCAGTCAGTTTGGTACCACTCCGGGGCGTCTCCAGACTCGACTTCACTGGTCATCGGGGCTCAGTTCAAAGCGAAACTCATCACTGAAGACTATTCTACTCCAGTCAGTGACATTCCAGTGCGAATGAGCCCGATATCACTGCAAACGCGCTTGACGTTGTACAGAGGTCAATGGTAGTCGGCGCAAGGGGCGCCGTGACCTCAGATCCCTTTCTGTGAGCCGTCTATGAATGGTCCTTGCGGTCACTGAAGCACTAGTTGCACGTACAATCGATGATAATGATGCATCTGGGGCTATGAGTGCCGCTCTGACGATTGCTGGGTCTTCACGTTCTGTCATTTCTCTAGGCCTAGCGCTTCCTTCTTGACAGTGTGTGCGGCCATGGTTCACCCTTCCTGCCAACATCGTCTAATAGTGGCATCTCTCCTTCTCAAATGTCGAGCTATTTTCCAAAAAGGCCAACCGGCTTCTGAGCCCAAGTACACGACCTCTCTCAAATTCTGACATCTGCACATATCGTTCGCGCACCTGTATGCGAGGCATAGTTACTGTCTACCAGAGTACACGGAATGAAATTCGTGAAGAATTTATGGAATCGTAATTTCTCCTCTTAAATATATTGCCAGTTGCCCAGATCAGATGCGCTGTAGCGACAACCGTTCATTCATTGGCAGCCAAAATGTAAAATTTTGCATTTTCTGTCGAAACCTGTATGCATATCAATTTGTGCCCAATTTGCTTTATATCTTCTCGGTGCGTCTTTTTTTTTGTCTTAGAGTGTATATTATGTTCAGTGATTTATCTTTAGTCTTTTAGTCTTTTAAACTGTTGTGAAACTCGTTAAGATATTATTGGCACAACAGGTAGAGCTTTTTGTGCTGAAAAATTAAAAAATATTTCAGATAATTGTGGATATTCTGAATATGAGTATCATAAGAAGGAAAAAATACACTGGTGTGCAAAAATTAAGGACGAAGTCGAAAAATTAGCATATCAGCTGAACGAAGAGGCAGAGCGGACAGAAAGACCAATCAGGAGATTAAGTAAGGTGATGTACGGTAGCACATGCGTAGATATGCAGGTAGACGTAATGGGGGAGTGTCTGAGTAGTATAAAGCATGTTGTCGGTGTAAGATCAGTATTTCTGGCAAAGAGATTGCACGCCGTATAGCAGTTAAAATCACACCGAGTTGCTGCCTCAGCGAGAAATGGCGAATAATCAATCTGTTAGACGACATCTGGATGCTTTTACCCGAGGTCGAATCATTGGGAAGTTGGAGGAAGGCCGCAGTGTGACAAGTGTGGCTGCAGAGTTCGGAATTGCTCACAGCATCGTTTCACGACTTTGGAGACAATTTCAAACTACAGGAACAGCTATCCGGGGGTTTAGTAGTGGTCGTCCACGAGGAACCACACCCGCAGATGACCGGTATATTGCCTTATAGGCCAAAAGAAACAGGCGGGAGACAGCGGGAGAAATCGCTAGACACACGACACAGGCGACTGGACGACCGATATCGCGTTTTACCGTGGCCAGAAGACTGCACGGTGGTGGTCTGTTTGCACGACGCCCTGTACGGTGTGTACCTCTAACGCCTGCCCATCGGAGAAGGCGTTCTCTGTGGTGCCGGGAACACCGGAATTGGAGAGACAATGAATGGGGACGAGTACTATTTACTGATGAGAGCAGATTTAGTCTGAGTTGCAATTCTAGACACATACACATCTGCACAGAGCGGGGGACACGCAATAACCCCTTCAACATCATCAAAAGGGACTGTTTTGGAGGTCGCGGAGTTCTCGTTCGAGCAGACATAATGCTTGATAGCCGGACCGACCTTCATATCTCCCAAGGAGGTTCGTCACCTGGGACTGCTACTGTAACGAGGTTCTTCTTCCTTACATGCGTCTTTTCACAAGGGCTATGGGTCCTCAGTTCCTCTTCATGGACGACAACGCTCCACCTCATCGCACAGTTACTGTCGAAGAGCTGTTGGAGAGTGAAGATATTGAACACATGGATTGGTCGGCAAGGTCTCTGGATCTAAATCCCGTCAAGCATGTACGGAACTTACTAGGGAGACCCGTGGCAGCACGTAACTTATCGCCAGTTACGATTCCGAAACTGCGATTGGTGTTACAAGAGGATCGAGCAGCAGTGTCTCAACAGTTCGTTAACAACCACATATCCAGCATGCATAAATGATGTGAAATCTGCCTAGCAGTCAGGGGAGATCATATCCCCTATTAAAGACCGGATGTTTCTTGCTGGACACCCATCACAGGGATGTTTCGGCCTTCAGCCGCATTGCGCTCCATGCTATTTTTCCAATAAAGCTTCTTTTTATCCCTCTGATTTCTCTTTTAGTAAGTGTTGCTTATATTACTCATGTCCTTACGTATTTGGGATCTTATGGTATAAATGTGTTGATTTGGAAAGCTTTTGTACAAAGTTATATTGAAAAAACCGTCTCGTCCTTAATTTTTGCACACCAGTGTATTTCTTAAACAACCTTGTGATGCGTATATATATTTGGTATGTTTATTTTATTTATATTTCGCATAATTCTGAAATATTTGTAGTTATAATTATTGATGATAATAAGCAAATCTTTGTTTTTAGAAAGCCCTTGGTCTATTGTCATTATTATGTATTGACATACATATTCACTTATAACTATCATTGAAATTAGAGGTACCAATTCAAAATTACATTTAGTAACTGAATTCAGATAATAAAATTAATGTTAAGATAGATTTTAAATGCATTAATTATTCACTTATATAACGTTAAAAACAGATATATAATACTAACGATACATATATTTAAAAACAATAGAAGTTTGACTGGAGTATTATACCCAATAGTAATGGAAAGTATTCAAAACGCAAAACGAGAAAGACCTAAATTTTCACTTTATTTTCAAGTTATGAAGTGTATATGTAATTGTACATAATTATTTTATGCAACATAGTTATGATATATTAATAATACGTGTAAAGTTGGAAGTGTTAGTATACTGTACACTGTGTAAGGATGTATATTTATGCTGAGCAGGCTCTAGGATCTTTGCTGATTATTGCAATCTCTGCTGATTAGAAATTTGCCGCTGTCGCGATCGGTATAATAGTTGCTGTATCGCATTGTCGATTCAAATTTCAGAGAGAGCTTGGATATTTGAAGTCCTTTTGAATGGTTTTATAGTAGGAGATCCATGCCTGATACCTCAAGGAATCCCTTTTCAAAACTGGGATGGAACTGGACGAAGTCGTACTGTCATCTATAATGTCTTTTTCCCAGTGACACATGCAATCCTGGGCTCCTCACCCTGATAAAAGTTTGTAGTTTCATTTTGAACGTTAGATTATCTACAAAGGAAATTCTGCCAACCACTGTCTCCAGATTTTCACTTCGTTAAATCTGCTCCTCAGTGTCACTGAACACGTAGTACTAACACTCTGGCATCAGTCTTCTGTGTATACATCTGCTTTTGATTAGACTTAAGCAATATTTTTGTTTTGTTTTGTTTATAATAAAATATTTTATAAAATTATTACAATTAAAGTTTTGCTAGATGAACAATTTTGAGTGGCAGTACACGACATTTTGTCACTCAGTGCAATCTCTGCCGGGTACAAGATTCTGCACCTCTCTAAATTCTGAAATTTTTTTTCCATTACTAAATTTTCCTAAAGTCTAAAAATTTTGCCGCCTGGTGCAGTCGCACTAGCTCTAACGCCAGCCTTGCTTGTATATTATTATTTTCATAATTACTGATGATTAAACATACATACATATATAAACATGTGTGTGCATTTTTCAATTTTTACAACAGATTTTAGGAAATTTGTGTAACATCATTATCGATTTTTATATGTTTCAGAATATACAAAATATGTTTGTTAAAATACTTTATTTTGTGTACATTTGGTACAACATATTTATATTCATAAATTTTATAAAAATAGTTTTTACTTTGCTTGAAAATAAAAATAGTTGAATTTTATATCTTCGCATTGCATTAAAAAGAGAGAAAACCATTTAGCCGCATAGTTAAGGTGCTCATTTTTTTAAAATGATAAAGTTTTACGTTTCTACATTATATTTCTTTTATATTAACACAGAGTAGTTTGTGTCAGATTTCAGTTGTAATGATATGTATAAGGATATTGTAATAAAACTTGTTGTAAACGTGCTGTTGTGTATTTTCTTTAGTATAAATAGTGATAGTTGAATTTAGGAAACTTTCTATATTTTCTAACAAAAAAAATTCAGATTTAAATATAAATCCATCTACGAACATTATAACAGATACTGTATTATGGAAAATAATTTATAATTCATTTTCAGGATTGCTTTTAAACTGAAAACAAACCTGAATGCATAATAATCTTTAATGAATAAATACAATGTAAAATATGATAAGTGTTCTGACATATCACATTAAGATTGTAATCAAATAAAGAATTATTTATACATGCATTGTTTTGTTTACAGTTTGCATAGTCTTGATATAAGACTGATCTAAATTCATTTTGAAAAATTTGATCTCTTGATGAGTAGGGATTTATTTTCTTCATATAATATATATATTATGAGATATTTCTCCCACCTTCTTAGCATGCCTTCGTGGTGTAACGGCCAGCACACTCAACACGTATTTGAGAGGTCCGATGTTCGAGTCCCGGTGAGGGCACTACTCATTTTCCCCCTGCTAAAAATGCCCCATAGAAACCAGTAAAATTTTTTACGGGTACTCATAAAATTCTATGGGTTTCTGTTGACTTGGTTGACTTGGTTGTTGGTTTCTCTTGGTGTCTGTGGGTTTTTCTTACTGGTTTCAAAATGCCCCATAGAAATCAGTAAAACTTTCTGCTGGTACACATAGAATTCTATTGGTCTCTACTGACTGTTACTGGTTTCTATTGATCTCTGTGGGTTTTTAGTACTGGTATCATCTCACACCCATGCAACCAACATCAATGTCAGAACTTTCTACTGGTTTGTATTGGTTTATATTGATTTTCACTGGTTTTCTTACTGGTATCAATATAATAGAAATAGATACCAAATAAATATTCTGTTCGTTTTTATGGGTTTATTCTAATTTTCTAACTGACGTCAACAGACTTCTTCTAAACAGTGAAATTAATAATGGGGTCAGTAAACCAAAATTCATTGGTATTCTTGTCGTCTACTGATTATTTTAAATTATTTATTTATTTACTTTTATTTCGTTCATTTGAGTACTGTTGAAAATAAGGTTATTTTTGTTTTGTAACCAACAGAAAGCTTTAAAGTTAAAAAACATACAGTAAACCCTCTCGTCTCCAACTCTACTCTAAGACGATCAGTATTTCTAAGAATGAAAATATGATTTCTTTAAGACCATCAGAGTAACCTGGAAACGCAGGTGGTCGTTTTAGAGAGGGTTTTTGCTACATATGCTCATTTATTTGATTTCTTAAAATCTTTTGTCGGAAACATTAACAGTAATCATTTACACCACACACAGCGAGGTCTGTCTAAGGCGACCAGCCACACATAAAAATGCATCTTTGCAAGTGGTCGCTTTAGAGCGGTGATGCTCGATACCAATGTATACTTATGTTCTCATAAATACGTTTATCTTTAAGAGGTGGTCGTCTTAGAGAGACTGCCTCCATGAAATGAACCCCTCTAAGGCGACCAGCCACATTTCCGGAATTTTCTTTGTGGGTGGACGTCTTAGAGAAGGAATGTTTCAATACCAAAATATACTTAAGTTTTCAGAAATACTGGTCTCGTTCAGAGGCGGTCATCTTAGGGAGGTGATTTCACCCCGAGTTGGTTCTCTGAATACACGCACATACACACTTATGCATATATCAACATTTCTGATATTACAAATAAACACTGGTATCAACCATCATCTCTTTAACACGACCGCGTTCAAACTATTTTTCTCCGTGTTAACGCTGACGTGAGGAAAAAAATTGCCCTCCCTCCCCCGCTTTCAGAAGAAGCAATATGGCGCCGTTCGTGGTAATGTTGTTATGGGATGTGTGTGATATCGCTTTGGTGGATAGTAGGCTGTAGTAATGCAATAAATAATTTACAATTTTTACTGTTTAGATATTTATAATGAAAAATAAAATACCAACATTGACTGTGAATATGAAAGGAAATAACAGTAAAGCCATGCACGTGTAATCGTGTCTAATGCATTCAGCGAACATATTTTTGACAGTTAAATAGTTCTGAAATGGATTTTCTGAGCGTAAAATTGATTTTCCATCTTTACTTTTATCCTAAACAGCAATGTGCTTAAAGACTGAAAAGTGATAATTTCAGACTTGATAATTTGGCTCAGTGTGTTTACATTAGATGCACATTGCATTCTACTAAAACTGTGTTTTTGAAAATTTGTTTTTTGATTATAATTTAGAAATACATTTTAAAGCTTGTTCATGTAGATCTTTATCATTTGAATATTATGTACTAATAAATTTGAGCATACATTACTTCAAAGAGATCTTGCATGTTTCAATTTTTCGACTAATGTGATGTCGTTGAGCAGAAGGAACATTTTTTTATGTCTTAAAAAATGTATTCATTATATTTCGCAAACGAAAAAGGTAAGTTTATTTAAATGAAGTAAACATTGAAATATTTAATGTGTGTATTACTTATTGAATGAGGTTGGCAAGATTTACAAGCCAAGGAATCTTTTTTGCGTGAAAATTTAGATGATCATTGTAGCTTACATTTTTTTTACTTTTTGGTCTATATTTCTGTACAAGTATGAGACTAGAACCGCATTGTTACATTAAATATTTTGTGCTATTTTGTTAAAACACATATAATCAAACCTTTTATGCATATTTTAATTTTCATCATTATTAATTTCATGAAAAAAATATGAAATTGTTTTTTCATAAATTGCTTTTGAAATAGAGTTGTGAATAATTGCATTAATATAACCTCATACAGTGGTTATATTCTTAGATGACCACCTCTGACAATGACTGATTTGTCAGGAACATAATCAAATAACAGAACTTAAAATCGCTGATAGTTTTGTAAGACTACAAGAAACTGGCGTTATCTGGAATTGTGGAGTTAATTGTTTTAGGAAAGTTTCACTGTATAATCAGTTGATTTAGGTATAGTAATTTTTAGGTGGATACGAATTCTGCATAATTGAAAAATTTTACAAGACAGTTAAAACCAAAGCTTTTCAAATCGTGAGTCTTGTATGGGCATTATTTATCATTACTTTCAAATACAGTTAGAGCAATATTTAAGCATTCTTTCATTAGTTATACTGCGGAAATGCTCGTTACAATTTTCTGCATTAAATTTATCTGGTTGTATAGATATTAACGTAACGTATAGATATTAACGTAAAAACTGTTTGTAAACAAATGAAACTATATGTGCTATATCTGCTTAATTGCGATGACAGTAATTTTAACTGTCTGTATAAGGCTGTGCAAAAGATTTATTTATATTGCTAAATGCTTCACTATATGAATTTCATTTGGAAGTCTAAATACAGGAAATGCTCAGCACGAAGTGATATTTTTATAGTATATAATCTATGGTCAATAGCAATAGCTATATTTTCAGTACTTTAAATTTTACTATTTAGAAATGTTACAGTTCAAAATAATATTTCTGTACAGTTTTTAAAGTATTTTTTTCTGCAATAGAAATGTAAATAACATGTAACCTAAAATACCGACTTAAATTTATTCCAATAATGCATCGCTTTAATTAAATTTATGTTCCTTGGAGATGATATACGAAACACCTTTTGTAATAATAAATTATATATATATATGCAATATGAAAGTTAATTATTAAGCATTTTTACGTCGAGAACTACATGTTGTATAAATACCTATTATGTTATAGATTTTATTTATGTAAAGTCTGTGGAAGATTATACAACACTAAATGAGAGATGCAGAATAAGATATTGTACGCTATGAGATATTTCCTCAATTCCCGAATTGTGGGTTGAGAATCGGTATTTGTTGAGTCTTGTAATTTTTTTTTAATTTGTTTTGTTACAATATACTTTATTGCATTTTGGGTATTATTAAGTTTATTATATTCTTATATTGAGGTTTCATTTATATTCTGACAGATACAGGTAACGTTCAAAGTACTGTAAAAAGATGGTCGACACAGTATATGTATATTCTTATTTCTTCATTACGTTATATTCTAGGCTTCAAATTCCATGCAAAACATCTGTCAGGACTGCCTGTTCGGTGCATATTCTTGGCAAACATCTTCGTGAAACGTGAAGTCCTGATCTTGAACAGGGAGCTGAATGCAGCTATGTTCTGTGGTAGAAAACTGTGGTTAATTGCTAGAAGAAATGCTGTTCAGAGGGATTTAAAATCCTCTTTTTATTAAACCACAAATTATATACAGCCACTTCCCAGCTCGGGAGGGATACAGAAAATAATGACCGCCACTTGGGTCTAAACTGAACAATCAGGTAATTTAAACTAAAACTAATTAGAAATTAAGTAATCGTTGCTCACAGAGCTTTAAACGCGAGGTTGGCCTCTAACTAAATGGTGCGTAGCAAGATTTAACTAATACTAACGCACTTAGAATTACTTCAATAAGTAATAGCGTAACAGCGCTATGGCTTAGAATTTAAATACTAGCTGGTCAGGCGAACGTTGAATAGAGTAACAGTGGTCTGAGACTAAAAGTTCTCTCACACTGAGAAGTTCCTAACCTCTCGTTTAAGTAGAACTTGGCTCCACTTCAAATTAGCATAAAGCTGAAACGTGCGCTTATTCTAACGGAAAGTTGAAATAAGAACAGATAGAAAAAGGCAAATTAAAATAAAACTTTGTTAGTTTAACTAAAACCTTACACATCTATGTGTATGTGTGTCATAATAAGCTGCAGGTTGTTGCTATCAGTGGTAAGCGAGTATTGAGGAGATAGCAAGTATGCTAAATTTAAACTCTTTGTTAAATTTCTAATAATCAAAAAGATATTCTTTTTGCTTGCTTGTTTACTTAATAATTTTAGTTGTAATAGTGTGTCTCTTCCTGAAATTTCGGGTTTTGTCTAGTTTTGTTTAAATTTGGTTTAGTGCATTGCAGGTAACTTAAAATTCAAGCAGATGCTAGAAAGTACCTTCCTTTGGCAATACATTTCTCGTTAGGTGTCAAATTGTTGAACAAGCTGATGTGATTAAATTCCACTGTTTAACTTCCCAATTAAAGAACTGAAATACAGTGTAATACATATATACGCAATGAGATACAGTATTATTTGTATATATTTATGATCAAAGTCATGATTCACAACCATCGAATGATATATGTATACATATATACTGCTGGTTTATGCTTATAATTATTAGTTTTTATGAAAATTTGATCTACAGTTCTATTTTTGTGTACTGTTTTTTATAGGGATTCTGTATATGGATACCCGTTCTATGTATGGATACTCCACTATGGTATAATTCTATTGGTTTTCTTTATGGGTTTCTGTCAACTGTTTTGTGCAGTGATTTTCCCAAATGGGTACCTGTATTTGTCTGTAGATGTTTGTGTACTGGCTTTTACAGAGATTTGGCCTATGGATATCCGCATAGGTTTGAGTTTTTTTCTACTGGTTTTTATCTGGAATAGGCCTACGGAATATCCATTTTTTAATGGAGATTTGGCTATGGATACGCATAAAATTCTGGTTTCTGGCTATGGGTTTTTACAGGGATTTTGTTTATAGTACCCATATGTTCTACAGGTTTCTGTTTATGGGTTTTTATGAGGCTTTGGCCTACTGTACAGTTGTATGGGTGTTTACGGATATTTGGCCTACGGGTACCCGTACAGTTGTACGGGGATTTGGGCTATGGGCACCCGTACAACTGTACGGGTTTTTACGGGGATTTGGCCTACGGGTACCCGCAGAACTGTACGGGTACCCGTAGGCCAATTCCCCGTAAAAGATTTTATGAGTTTCTACGGGCATTTTTAGCAGGGTGATCTTCTGTGTGAAATTTTTATTTTAAAATTTGCGCAAAATAATAGCATAAATAAAAAAACTAATAATTTGTTAAATATAAAGTAGTTAAATGCTTTCATTATCCCTATGATTATAAGAATTACAATTAAAAGGGGCATAAACAATGGCGGAATCAAAGGAAACTGAAAGTTTGTGGTTAGCGAAATGTTTACAACTTCGCCGTGATCGGTGATGACCGCAACTTGTGACGTTACAAAACCGCCATCTGGCTTGTGGCAGAGTCGGTGTTGGTATGGTGGATGGTGGGAGTGCATGATTCGCAGTATGAAAGATTTATTAGAGAGATGGGTGAACATGGCACGGTTACCTTATGAAGAAATGAACACCATACTGTGCGATTGTGAGAATGTAATAAATAAAAGACCACTCACCTATTTGTCGGAAGATCCCAATGAATCGTTACCATTAACGCGAGCTCACTTCTTATATGAAAATTACAAAATTCTAGCTAAATTTTAAAGTTATTTAGAGGCCATATCTTACTTTAAATTATGAAGCGACTATTCACTAACTTCAACTTGTATTAGGAACAACACATACCAAGGGTAAAAAGACCCTTTTATTTTAATTTCAGGACTATCTTGAACAGATGGCACTCCTGGTCTCTCGCCAATACTTTTGGCATCAACTCAAAATAAAAAACGTGAAATTAAAACAAATCCCAAGCTTAATAAATCAGCCGAAACTGCAGAGAGATATGTAATACGAGTTAGCTCTTGGCTACCACCGACGTAGGCTAACCGGAAATTAATATGCACGGCCGTAAACTAGCAAGCTTAACTGGCAGAGAAACAACGTGGCCGAAAGGCAGAACAATTTCTTAACACGCTCTCAACAGGAAGCTACTACACTCACGTTTGTGAAAATTGCAACACCAAGAAGGAATCGTCATAATTGAATGCAATTTAATACACAGTTGAGTGGTAGTGGTACAAATAAATGATTAAATGTTCAAAGCAAACAAACAAGAACAAGAGATCAGAATCAGTATTTTGTGTGGCCACCACGCGCCGCAATAAGTGCTGCTACACGACGTGGCATGGAGTCAAACAAAGTTTGAATGTCTGACTGAGGAAGAGCATTCCATATCGTTTGTACGCGTACCCAAAGTTCGTCTGCAGACGCAACAGGACGAGGATCACGAGCAAGACGCCGACCAATGACATCCCACACATGTTCAATTGGCGACATATCCGGGGAACACGCAGGCCAAGGAAGAAGCTGTACCTGCTGCGCTGCAAAGAAGGATTTAACAATCCGAGCAGTATGAGGGCGGGCATTGTCCTGTTGAAATACAGCGCCTGGCAAGCTTTGAAGGAAGGGAACAGCTTCGGGCTGTAGAACTTCACGGATATACCGGTTGCTGTTCAGATTGCCCACAATTCGTAGCAATTGAGATCGTCTATGATATGCTATGGCGCCCCAGACCATAACTCCGGGTGTTCGTCCACTGTGGCGTTCGATAATGCACTCCGGAAGGTGGCGTTCACCGGCATAGCGTCTGACACGAATGCGGCCATCATGGTACCACAAATTAAAGCGGGATTCGTCAGAAAACACGACATGCTGCCAATCAGCACGCCAGTCTCTATGCTGATTGGCCCATTGTAGCCGCAGGCGGCGATGGTCGTGCGTTAGGGGGATCCTGTATAAAGGAGTCCGTGCGCGCAGTCCACACTGCAGCAGACGTCTACGAATTGATGAAGCACACAATGAAACACCTGTAGCTATTGACCACAGTGCTGCCAATTGTCTAGAGGAAGCTGTACGGTCCGTCCGCGCCATGCGGACCAGGTGTCTATCATCGCGAGCTGACGTCACATTTCGGGGTCCACTCCCGGATTTCCGAGTTGTCCGACACTCGTCCGTCCACTGCTTCCAAACGCGCATCACTGTGCTGCTGTTACGCTGCACACGAGAGGCTACTGCACGATACGACAATCCAGCTTCACGAAGGCCGATGATTCTCCCTCGTTCAAACTCTGTAAGTTGTTCAAATCTCGCTCTCTTTCGTCGACGAGGCATAAGTACAGATTGAGTTAACGTTTACCACTAGCAGATAACCACCGATAACCATACACGCCTCGCTACAGCCGTCTATTTATTCGGATCCATCAGCCGTTCAGAGGGCGCTGCTCAGCATACGCATGCGCTACGGATTTGCAATTCTAATCATTTGCATATCATGCGCTACTTTGCATTTCCTGAAAATTTCAGCTCACTCGCGTAAGTCCTTCATGGTGTTGCAATTTTCACAAACGTGAGTGTATTTAAACTGGTGTCTGAAGTAACTCAGACACCAGTTTTAACTCAGAAGTAACTCAGACGTACCCTATTTTGCATATGCGGGAAACTAAAACCTCATTCTGGCAAGAAAGCGTTGGTTGAAACTAAGAGAGTTTATAGGAAAGGTTGCTTCTAAAATAATCTTAATTGTTCTTTCAAATTGAATAAAATATCACGTCTTCCCCCTCCAGAATTTAAGTAATCGAATACTAAGGTCTAAGCTGACCTTGTTGAGATTTTGAATTCTAAGATTAAGATCCAACTTTTAAGTAGAACACGTGAATCTAAAGTATTACTTAAGTATCACATGTTATAATCTTCTTTCAGTAACAACAATTTCATCATTTCTTGAATCAGGTGCTCCCTTTCTAATCATGTGGAAGGAAAATACATTAGTATTTCTGTTCAACATCGTTCTCAGTAATTCTTAATTACATCACATATTCAAAATAAGTCAGCTGACTTTTCATAATGTTTAACTTTGACTTTCATTCAGTTTAATTTATTCAAAGATTAAGTTTAACTCCCCCAACGTTGTCTATAAAAAGTGTCCCGTAAACAGTTTTTCGGGCGTGTTTCTGAAATACAGTGTTTCAAACTAACTACCTCCTGAACAACTTCCTGAGCGTTAAGCATCTAGACACACTAAAACTCGATAGCATACTAAATTCAATCTACACTTAACGTGCTAACCACGTAAGTGATTTAAAACTTAAGTGTAATATGAAGAGCCTAACTTAACACTTCAAATATACATCTACCTTGCTTTGCAATAATTTCATTTGAATTCCTCTGTGATAGTTAGCTAAAGGTTTAAACATTTCTCATTCATCAACACTTAATTTCAAATATTTTACTTTTACCATTAAAATAAAAACTTCCAATCTTGAAACATAATATCATTACAAAACTTCATGCATATTTACAACACAATACACTAAGAAGTTTTAAATGTTCAGTTACTCTTTATAACCGACGCACCTACACTGACAGAAAAAAAAAATACAGCAACAAAAAGTAATTGTACTAGATAAACGAAATCTGGTAGGCGTGTTTATACATATGATACGTAGATGACGTCTATTTAAATTTCGAGCTAGAAGTATAAGTGTGGAGCTAATTACAAAACTATGAACATGCAAATCGAGTGTGCTTGAAGTACCCGCTGTAGAATACAGTGGTGAAGGGAAGGTACTGGGTCAAGAAGATCGGGTCCAGGCGGCCAAGTAGCAGTACTGAGAGAGAAGACCACCTCGTTCGGTGTATGGCTGTGTCGCATCGTACTGGGCCTGCAGCGGAAATTCAAGCTGTATTTGGCACTACAGTCACAGTCAATCAACCAGAGAAGGAGCTCAAACCCATGTATTCCCTTACATGATTAACACTTTAACCTTTTCCCTGGGGGGGCATATAATCATTCAGTGTCGCACCAAGAAAATCCCTTATCGTGATTGAATATGCTTTCCGATGACATCATTTCCTCTACGCTTAGAAACGCCTTGACTTTCTTGGGCTCGAAGGTATGCCTCCATACCGTTTGTTTACATTTTGATAGCAGTGTAGAAAAGATTATTATGTGCTTTGCATTTTTGTTGCTATGAGATTACACTTTTTACAACACTCTGGTGTAGTGAATTTAATATAGAAAATGTAGTGTTCCCCCTCCCCGTAGAGAAAAATATTATTTCTTCTTGTGCTAACTCCGTAAATGTGTACTAATATTAAGTGCAGAGATTTTTAATAAATGTTTGCTTATTTTAAAACCCTTAATATTAAAAGTGTTGTAATTATGAATTCATTATTTCATGTTCATTATACATCCATTCTCTGCAGATGCAGACAAGTCAATTTTCAGAAATAGCAAAAACGACGTTGAAGGAGCTAACACAGTACACAATAAATTCACAATATTTATAATCAGTCTGAAAAAATAACATTTATTTTAGAACTTAGACTAATATAGATTTGGAACAGAGAAGCATAGATACGTATTTTAAATTGAATAATATTGCTTTATGAACATTGTCCATTTTTTAATGCGTAATATCTTTTGTACTTTTGCATAAAAAGAGTGTTTATCAGAGAAGGAAATTTCTTTTTCTATACACGTGTATTAACTTCAGCGACAATTCTGAATGAGCTTTTTTCTTTCATTTAAGGTAACAGAGTATTAGAACTGGCATAGACATTAGCATTGAAATAACATAACATTTGCAAAAGAAATATTTTCTGCGATGTGAAAGGAACAGAATGCAACAAAATTACAATAATAATTTAAGACCCTAAAAATGTATAATAATAATTTATTTACTAGCACACATTGCCTTTATAGTTGGATCGAGATCGTTTTGCTTTGGTTTTTGCACTAAATTCATGAACTCAGTTATTTAATAACCTACGCGCTTAAGATTGCATCTGATAATAAGAGCATCTTTTAAAGATTTTATAATTTTATAATTCCATGAAACAGGAAGCCATCTGCAAAACTCTGCAGCTAAATTTTTTCGTTTCAAAGAAAACAAAGGATAATTTTTACGCTTTCGTGTCACTCATGTGCCTCAATCATCGAAAACAAAAGCATAAGAACCCCGTCTAAACGTCATTGCCCCAAGAGAAAATGATATCATCGGAAAGTATGTCCAATCATAAGTACGGATTTTTCCCCTATGTGCGTGGCATGGAGGTAAGAAAGGAAGGAGGGGCCAAACACGCACTGCGAGTGAAGCACTGCTTACATTCAGGAGCTCCCTTGACAGCGCTTTGATAGTATTTCGACACACGACGTTTCCATACAAATCGAAAAACAGGGCACTTCCACATAAAAGAAACATTCAGTGTGTGGTGGATAATAGCAATTTGCATAGTTTAGTGACATTTACTCAAAAATCACATCTTGGTTATTTTTCGATAACTAACAACAGCGATTTTGATTATGAATTTGTTTTATAAATTTTTAAGCTGTTGAACTACAAAAATTTAGATTTTACCAAAAATGTTATCCTTAAAGAATGAAAAATACCTTACGGTACCTTTAAAATTGTATACATCTTTCTATACCTTTGATAGAGTATTCTCTACTTTTATTTTATGTTTCGCACGCCAAAATGTTTTAAATCAACTAAATTTTTTTGTCATCCACGTATTACTGTAACTTACTTTTTAAAAATTTTTAGAGGAGAGGCTTTATAGTTGCTTATTTTAAACTCATTATTTTATTTTTATAATCACTTTGGTTTTACACTTTCTACTTATTTTGGTTAATTACTTATTTGGGTAGTAATTTATTTATTTAAATGTATTTGAAATGAAGGATTTATTTAATAAACTCCT
>KK122577.1:39187-58803 GCA_000611955.2 Stegodyphus mimosarum | reverse complement strand
GACCACACAGTGCTCGCATCTGCCAACATGCTCTGCAAGGTATACAGATGCTTCCGTGGCCACCGTACTCTCCTGACCTGTCACCAATCGAACATGTGAGGGATGTGATTGGACGCCGTTTGCAGACTCTGCCCCTGCCTCGTTCAGAACACGAACTGTGGCAAATGGCTGAAAGGTAATGGAGAGCCATCCCTCAGGACACCATCCGCACTCTTATTGACTCTATGCCCAGACGTGTTTCTTCGTGCATCGCTGTCCGCGGTGGTCCTATAACCTCAGCCGACGCCGGTCTCGCTCTGTATTCTGATTATCACTTTTAAATAAAGATCACTTATTGCTGTCTCTGTCTTTTTTCCAAATTTCATCACTTTCTGAGCACTCCTTCTTGGTGTTGCATTTTCAATGTCGAGCAGTCTATATAAAAAAATCCTTTTCTTATTCCCTTTTAGCAATATTCAGAGAAAGTTAAAATGAATGGAAATGAGCACCAACATCTAACGTATTTTACTATTAAAATAAAAGGTGCTCTTATTTGAAATGGACCGACTAGAGTATTAATTATAAATTGACTTATTTTCGATTAAAAGTTGCTTCAGAAGCTAAGAAAATCATGTCATGTTTGAGAAAGTATTTTGGGAAGAAGCTCTATAAATAAAAAAGAAATAATACATAATTTTAATATTAATGATACAATAAACTTCGACCTTAATTTTGTAATCCTTAACCAAATAAATCGAATTACCTTAAAAACTTTTTCTAATGCAATTAACGAAAATTTGTGAAAATATTTCATTCAAATTAAACCTTTCTGAGCAAACTGTTCTGTGAAGAGTATAGCATTTAATTCCGTTCAGAATGAAACGTTGATTAAAAATATATTCTTTTCACACTCTTAGGACTCTGAAATATTGTAGAAAAAGAAAAGATATACTTCCTATATTACTTTCTACCTCCATGCTGCGTGGGGCGGGACAGAGTGCTTTAATGCTTCCCGGGGGCTGGGACATATACGTCCCGAGCTAAGCGTTGTCTGGCAGTTTGTCGCTGGTGGCTGGGAATTCTAGCGCTTGAGGCTTGAAGACTATTTTACGACATGTCGGAGAGCGCGTTCTTTTGTGAGATTCCGCTAATGGGGTAGGGGGAAAGTGCTCGTATTTTGAACCCACATGGCTTGTTTGCGAATTTGGTATTTTCCAGGAAATATTTTGTTGAGAAAAGAAAACAAAAAGAATCATTGATTACTTTGGTTCTCGGGCGTTTGCATTTTAAGATCTTCCTTTAGTATTTTCTGTTGGAAATACCGTTATTAGTTCTTTCAGGTGATATTTATCATTTTTCGAGGTCGGTTTTAAGTAATGGCTAAACGTAAAGGAAATTTTCTTTGTTTCGTTCTCTTCATAACTGTTTTTTCAATTTATTCCAGTTCTCAATGTGCATGTAAACGCAATATAATAAATATAAACTTTTCAGGTGTTGAAAATTAATTTTAATGTTATT
The DNA here is from genome assembly GCA_000611955.2 of Stegodyphus mimosarum. Classification (NCBI taxonomy): domain Eukaryota; kingdom Metazoa; phylum Arthropoda; class Arachnida; order Araneae; family Eresidae; genus Stegodyphus; species Stegodyphus mimosarum. The sequence goes on along the minus strand of KK122577.1, from coordinate 57,306 downwards.
TCTAAATGACATACATTTCACGACTACTGTTTACTTGAGAGGAATTTTGGTTTGTAATATTTTAAATGATAACAAGCGACCGAGGGGATAAAATTTCTCTAACACTGATAATTTAATCCGGATTCAAATTCCGATGAACGAATTGACTGCATGAACTTTTCGAGTTTCCTCATATGCGTAAAGAGTATCTGAGCCAACTTCCCTCGAACGTCCTCCACGAAAGGCCTCTTTGCTTAGGCAGATAACCTTTTCTTTAAGCCGACAAATAAAAATAAAACTATATTTGAAATAAGAAAGCTAAACTTATGAGCGTCTCATAACTATGTTTAGAAAACCTTCCTTTTATGAATAATTTTGATGACAAAATAAATTACAACTGTGCGACAAGTGAAACAAGAATTTTTATTAAAGCAATTAGTGCAGAACATTTTATAATTCAAAATTTAAAAAATTTTCAAAACTTATTAATTTATCCGTTGTTATATGTTTACGTCTATAATAGGATATCTGTATTGATTCGTTCAGAAAGTAGATACGTTAGTTTAGGTTAATTGAACATGGAAAAGCACACAGGCTGCCTACCTAAGGGAACGGATGCCTTTGTGGAGAACTTTTGAGAGAAACTGGCTCGTATTCACGTTTCACATGAAAAAAACAAAGAAAACAAACCATGCAGCCAGCCCGTTCGCCTGGCCTCGTTCGCCAAGTCGAACTAGCAGTATTCAGCAGTCTTGATCACTGATTACGAAGAAATTTAAAAAAAGAAATTAATTAATTAAATTTAAATTAAATTAATTAATTTTTACGTGAGAATTGTGTTTTCGAGGGAATCATACCAGATGTTAGGATACTCAGCATGTATACAAGAATTCAGATGTGTCCCATTTTTTTAGTTCCCTGAATAAGTTCTCAGTAGGAATCTTCATTAATACTCATCAACTCAGTACGAATCTTTATTTCCAGCTTCATTACTCCCAAAGAAAGCAACAATAAAAAGCTTAATATCTGAAAATTTCGCATAACAATCTGATACCTCAAAGGTGGTTTTAGCATTTTGAAAATGTAGATCATATAAAACTGAAGAAATATTTCGCCATTCAACAAAGATCTTTATGTTTTGAAATTTTAATGTATTCCTGAACATGCAGTTGTGCGCTCAAAGGGAAAATGCAGCAGCAATATAAATCAACGAAAAACTGTTCCCTTTCTATTCTAAGGTTAAAGTAATATCTAATATCCTTAAGTGATGAAACTAAATTTTTGTTATTGAATACATTAAAACTCAACTCAACAAGGATTTTGTTTTCTAAAACTCCAACGTTTTCATTTGCATTTTTTTCCTGAATCAAAAACGACGAAGCAGTTAAAATAATTAAAGATCTTATATCCCTGATATAAAAGCAGATCAAGCCTGGGACCGCTATTTGCAATGTCACATGGAAGAAAAATAAATTTAAAAAAAAATTCTTACCTCGTGCATTGGTAAAATTTTGTTAGTTCAATAATGATTCAATGCAGCACAAACACAATCACCAATTCACTCCAGAAATGAATTTTATCAGAAGTGGATTTTATCAGTCTTTTACACTCATTTGGGAATTCGAAAATGCTTTTTAAATGATCACGGGATGAACTTCCTTAGCTCCCGTGGTCTCGTCGGTTCCGGAGCCGACAATTCAGCTGGCCGCTTGTGTATTGAATTTCTGGGGGCTGGAGCGTCGATGATCCTTTGCACCTGTGCTTGAGCTTCTTCCGCTCTGCTAGGCAGCCGTTCCGCTAGTTTCTCGTCGAACTTTCCCGACTGTTTCCTCTTTAGAATAGAAGAGAAACACGCCAATGTCACAATCAAAATCGCTGAAACAACCTTGTATTTGGCGTGCATTTACTAAAAACACTCGATCCATTTCGAGGGCAGCTACAGGTCCCTCCTCATCAGGAGAACAAAATATCTAGAAAGGGAAAGCAACCTCAGTAACGGCTTTTTATACCCTTGGGTAGAACCACGCGCGAGGAGGCAACGCCACCTATCGGCAGAAATAATAATCAAGAATTATGTTAACAGAATTTTAAATGCGTTAGAAAGGACTGGACTCCATTCACTAAACATGCTAAATCTTTGTGAATATGAAAAGCCTCAAGAAAATCCAATTCACCAACGGAAGAAGCTTTTCGGATAATTTCTGCAGATCCAAAGTCAAAATTATGGTTAAATTTCCACCGCTATTGAATATTATGATACGCTATTGAAGATTTGTTAATTTCGCCCTTTCGGACATAAGATTCATGTTCCTTGATACGAAACGTTAACGCTCTTTTTGTTTGGATAATATATCTCAAGCCACACTGACACAATCTTTTAGAGTCAAACCGTGAATTTTATTGATAGGGGAGAAACTGACCTGAAAATTGAATTTGTGGAGAATCCACGCAAATTTATAACTAACAGAAGGATAAAATGGAAGCACGACAAGGTCATTAATATTATTTCTAACAGTGGAATGTCTTTTATGATGGGAATCTGAAATTTTTTTAACAGCTTTATCAATGATCACGTGAGAAAATCCTCGGTCAATAAATCATAGTTTAGGGAATTCCATTTCACACGTACTGAAATTGATGAGTTGTTTCTCTTACTAAAGTCTTTTTGAGTCAAACCCACTTTGTTTTCCAAAATGAATATTATTGTCAAACTGAAGGATTAGCTATGGGTAATCCTCTCAGTCCTGTACTTCCTGACATTTATATGCACTATTTTGAGGTAAAATTATTTGATAAAATATCTTTTCGTCTCTGATGACACTTTCGCACTTTTCGATGGTAATAAAGATGATTTATCCAGGATTTATCTATCATAAATTCAATTGATCCAGCCATCCAATTCACTCTTGAAATTGAATCCAACAATTCCCTCCCCTTCCTTGATATTCTTATAATCCGCAATGAAATTGATTTTAGCACTACTGTGTACCGTAAACCCTTTGCAGTTTGTTTACCACCCCATGCTAAGTCATGCCACCCTGTTAAGCAAAAAATGGCTTCTTTTTACTATTATGTATTTCGCGCGCTCAAAGTTTGCTCCACAGAATCCTTGCTTACCAATGAACTTAATTATTTAAAAGCAGTTGCTATTGACCGAGGATTTTCTCCCGTGATCATTGATAAAGCTGTTAAAAAATTTTCAGATTCCCATCATAGAAGACATTCCACTGTTAGAAATAGTATTAATGACCTTGTCGTGCTTCCATTTTATCCTTCTGTTAGTTATAAAGTTGCACGGATTCTCCACAAATTCAATTTTCAGGTCAGTTTCTCCCCTATCAATAAAATTCATGGTTCGACTCTAAAAGATTGCGTTTCTGACTTTAATTCTTGGAGAATTTATAGTATATCGTGTCAGTGTGGCGTGAGATATATTGGCCAAACAAAAAGAGCGTTAACGTTTCGTATCAAGGACCATGAATCTTATGTCCGAAAGGGCAAATTTAACAAATCTTCAACAGCGTATCATAGTTGGAAATTTAATCATAATTTTGACTTTGGATCCGCAAAAATTATCCGAAAAGCTTTTTCCGTTGGTGCATTGGATTTTCTTGACTCTTTTCATATTCACAAAGATTTAGCATGTTCAGTGAATGATTTTAAGTCTAATCCAGTCCTTCCTAACGCATTTAAAATTCTATTAACATAATTCTTGATTGTTATTTCTGCCGATAGGTGGCGTTACGTCCTCGCGCGTGGTTCTACCCGAGGGTATAAAAAAGCCGTTACTGAGGTTGCTTTCCCTTTCTGGATATTTTGTTCTCCTGATGAGAGGGACCTGTAGCTGCCCTCGAAATCCATCGAGTGTTTTTAGTAAATGTACGCCAAATACAAGGTTGTTTCAGCGATTTTGATTGTTTCCTCTTTCTTCGATTCCTTAAAGCTGACTCTCGCTATTTTTACATTTCTTGCTCTTTCTCGTGGGTTTTATCCCTCTTTTCTTTCTTTTGACACTGTTCTACAATTTAAGTCGCCCTTCTTTTTTTCTCCAGGGCGTAACCTTCTGAAGGTCCTGCAGTACTCGTACTCGGTTCGATCCCAGTTTTCTGAAAAATGTCTTAAGAATAGCCAAGTCAATTCTATCATTAAACGGCTTAATCTGGTCCATATTTTTCCTACTTTAACGGCCATTTTTATCTTTGAGGTAAGCAGAATTTGTCTAATACGCTAAATTAAATAGACCTTTAAATCTTTACGTAAATTTATCAAACCCATTTTTTGGGAACATGATAATGCATGTCTTCGGAATTTTGTCCCCAATCTTATATTCCCCTGCCTTCGTTTCCTGTCATAACAACATTTCTTCTTACCCCTTGCCACATCCAAGCTTTTTATTGCCTCGATAATAATATTTTGAATGTCTTGCATGTTAAATTCCGCCTCTCTCTGTTGCATGGAAAATAATTTGCCTAAGCGAGTTTATCAGGACTTAGTGTTCTGTGCATCCGTTTTGGAAGCATTGTAAATTCTGTAAAGGGTTCTTATCCTTACGTTCTAAGTCCTGAACTGGAACAGGGAGCGGAAGGTACGCTATGTTCTGATGTAACTGCTGGGCTGGAGAATAACTGCACGTAAAGGGATTTGAAATCCTCTTTTATTCAATCACTATTAAATACAAACCTCCCAATTCGGGAGAGATACAGAACGTAACAGACCACACTTTGGTCGAACTTAACAATCAAATAAATTTAAATAAATTAAAATAGAACTTAAATTAAACTTTGCTTCGCAGAGCAATTCGCGGAAGTTGGCCTCTATCTAAAAGGGTGCGTAGCAAGGTATACTAAATACTACCGCACTTTAATTTATTTTACAATGCAATCACGTAGTAAGCACTATGGCTTATAAATTTAAACTGCTAGCTGGTCAGGCGAACGTTGAGCAGCGTGACCGTGATCTGAGGCAAAGCTCTCACACACCGAGAGGTTTCTACCTCTGGCTTAAATAGTGCTTGGCTGAACTTCAAAAATTAGCATAAGCTAAAAACGCGCGCTTCTTCTGACAGGAAGTTGAAGCAGAGAGGAGATAGAAAAGATTTAAATTAAAATAAACTTGGTTAGTTTAACTAAAACCTTACATACTTCCCGCCAGAATTGCGATAGTTAAACTACTTTGGTCCAAACGGACCATGTTGAAAACTAGCAATTCTAAATAGTCGAAAATTTCACTGTTCTAAACTTAGGCCAACTCTTACAAGGCAATATATGTTTGTGTAAAATACAGACGAAATTTTCTGGAACAACAATCTTCAACATTTTTTTTTTCAAGTCTTATTCTTCAAACAGTCTTACTCCTTCCAGCAAAATCTGGAAGGAAAACAACTTTAGTATGACATAATAACAGAATAATTCTAAGTGGTACAAATCCTTTTTTTTTTTTTCTGTGTAATTTTGCACACACACATTATCATTCAAGCACAATTAAATTCTTCCCCCGTATGCTCTCTCACCGGTGTTGGATGTAAAGCAAACCGCCATTGCGGGTTTTTATGTGTTCGGGGGTGTTCAACTCTTCCACCTACAATCGACTAACATTAGTTAGAACTTGACATACGAGACCTGAAAAAAACGCCCTATAACCAGCTAATCCTAAGGTTCTCACTAGCTTTATGTCTAACACTTTAAGTGTATTTGGTGGAGAGCCTAATTAACACTTGCATTCTAAAATAGTGAATCTTTAACTTTTCATGCATACAAATTCGCAGTTTGCACACAACATTCACATTAATATTGCACTTAACGTGCATTGCTAGCATAATATTATTTGTTACATTTCATAACACATTAACAATTTCACAGCAATCCTGAAATGCAAATAGAAGTTAAATTTCTAAGCTTACAGAAATATAGGTTAAATTTCTAAGCTTACAGCAAGTGCTTCCTATTCCTTTCTCAAGGTACTTTCTTGAAATATCAAATTACATTGAATTAATAGTCTACAGACTAAATCGTGTTTTTCAATTTTCCGAATTTTCATTCTAGACATTTTACAAGTCTTTAGACAAAGCGTCGTACAAAATCATTTAGTTAACATATTCTTTTCAGCAATTCATTGCTTTTACAGAATTAATCTATTTACAAAATTAAGTAATTTTAAATCTTTAAGAATTACAATTTCTTTTAACAAAACATTTTACTTTCCATATGAGAACTTATCGCTCACTTGGCGTAAAAGTCAACCTCGCTTGAGGTAAAATCAGTCCTGCAACTTGCAGTATACTCAAAAATTAACTAAACTTTTGAATACGAAATTGTACTTATCTTATTATGATCGTCCATCCTTTTCTTGGCCCAATCTTTAAAACTTGAGTAAGTTGTGGCCTGGTTCAGTTTCCTCGTTTTTCGTTGTTCTTTCGGAGCCTGCTCGTCTCTTTTTCTTTTGAAATTCCGTCGTTGTATCCTCGGCAATTTCCTTTGTAGAGGAGGTTGCTCCGCTGGACGTTTGGTGGACTGGGCCCTTCTCTCCTGGGCCCTTGCTCGTTGCTTGTCCTGGTTCCTGCTGTATTCGGGAAGTTGATTCTCAGGCTGCAATCGACGTTTCTTGCTTCTCAGGCACCTGTCCGATGATTCCACAGTTCTTTTGGATACATTGGGCTTCCCTTGCCCATTCTGCTTTCTTCTCTTGGTGCGCTCGTAATTCCGTTCGTAGATTTGTTCACCTGCATCGTGAGACTTTCTTTTGAAACCACCTTTTTGGTTCTTATTTCTTTGTTGGGGGGGAGCTTTCTTCTTCTGACATTTCGATGCCGTTGTAGCTGGTTCCTGCTGTTTTTGCTGACGTATATCTTCCTGGCTAGTCGATTGCCTCGGATCCTGAAACGAATCTTTAAATACAGCCATTTTGCTGCGATTATAGAACGGTTTTATTTGGTCCACATTCGCTTTGAGCGTTTGACCATCATTTCTTTTTAATATAACCACTGCCCCCGTAATTTGTTCAATTGTGAACGGGCCTTCAAAACGCGGAAAAAATTTCCCCACCTTTTCCTCTGGGGCATTTGACAAGTTGTGTTTAATCTTCAACACTTCATCTCCCACATTGTACTTGACCTCTCTTCTTTTTAGGTCATAGTACAATTTCTGTTTTCTTTGGGCCATTTCTATATTTTCCGTCGCTTCCCGTATTAACTTTTGTATATCACTCATTTTAAATTCTTCTGCCCTTTCCTGTACAAAGAACAGTTTATCTAGGGGGGTCAAGATCTTTCTTCCTAAGAAGAGTTCAGCGGGTGTTTTTTGTGTAGTATCGTGTTTGGCGGTCCTAAGGGCAAATGCAAATTCATTTATATGGCTATCCCAGGTAGAGTGATAGTTTTTCACATAACTACGAATTATTTTCACTACATTTCTATTCACCCGTTCCGCTATGTTTGACTGCGGACGATACGGGACCATCTTTAGATGACGTATGCCCAGTTTTGCACACATTTCCTCAAACATTTTACTAACAAACTGAGGACCATTGTCTGAAATAACTTTTAGGGGCGCCCCGTATTTTAAAATATACTTATTTAGAATTGAATCTACTACAATTTTTGCAGACGCGCGTTTTAACGGAATTAACTCTAACCATTTGCTAAAATGATCCACTATAACTAAAAGATATCGGCTTTTATTAACTTTACTTCGAGGGTAAGGTCCAAGTAAATCGATGCCTATTATTTGATTTGGGAATTCTGATTTAATACTATTTAGGAACCCGGCCGGGCGGAAATTAACATAATTATTTAATTGACATGTTGGGCACGACTGGACATACGCCCTAGTAAACTTTTGCAGTTCTGGAAAGAAAACTGCCTCGCGAACTCTCTGAACAGTTTTTCTTATACCTAAATGAGCCGAAATGGCACAATCATGCAACTCTTCTAATACATTCAACCTCATGCTAGCTGGGATAACCGGTCTATATTCATGATTCTCATTAGTAGCTTTCGTATAGAATAACAGTCCGTCAATTAATTCGTAATTTTCGGCCCTATTTCTTATCGGCACAATATCCGGATGATTGAAATTCTCAGGGTCGGCCAAATAATTGTATATATTTTTGAACTCCGGATCTTTTTTGAGTTCGGCTATTACTGTTTCACGAGAATCTAATACTTTGGATGTTAACATGGCTATCTTAATTACACTTCCATTTTCATCTAAGTTAATTCTGCTTAAAGCATCTGCCACAACATTTTCTTTTCCCGGCGTATGTTTAATTATTAGGTTATATTCCTGTAATTTGAGAGCCCACCTTATTAATCTGGGTGATAAATTTTTTCCAGAATAGAGTCTAGTGACCGCCGCGTGGTCGGTATATACAGTTACTGGAGAACTTCCAAAGAACACACGAAATTTCTGTACTGATGCTAACACTGCGAGAGTTTCTCTCTCTGTTGCGGAATAGTTTCTTTGGGTTTCATTTAATGTTCGGCTGAAAAAAGCCACGGGCTGACCATTTTGGGAAAGCACTGCACCAATCGCGAAATCTGAAGCGTCCGCTGAAATCTCTAATCCCTTATCCCCTTCTGGAAATTTTAAGACGGGAGCTTGAGTCAATGCGTCTTTCAATTTTTGAAACGCCAAGTTGGCTTCTGCTGACCACGAAAACCTAGCTTTTTTTCTTTTCAACTTTAGCAGTGGCTCAGCTATTTTTGCAAAGTCTTTAATGAAAGCCCGGTAATATGAACACATCCCGAGAAACGACGATAATTTCTTCGCTGTTTTAGGAACAGGATAATTTCTAATGGCTACTATTTTTGACTGATCCGTTTCGATTCCCTTTTGGGAAATTTTAAATCCTAAATAACGTAACTCTTTTGCGGCAAATTTACATTTAGACGCATTTATCTTTAAACCAGCTTCGTTTAACAATGAAAATACTTTTCTTAAATCTTGTAAGTGTTGTTCTAGAGTACTACTCGTAATTATAATATCGTCTAAATATATGAAAGTGCTTTTACCAAGGACTGGTCTTAAGACGATGTCCATACATCTTTGGAACGTTGCCGGCGCGCCGGATAATCCGAACGGCATTCTAAGAAATGCGTACGTACCAGATTTCGTTATGAACGCGGTTTTGTGTACGTCCTCGGGTTTTACCCCAATCTGAAAATAGCCACTCGTGAGATCTAATGTAGTCATGTATTTTGTAGACGAAATATTTCGAATAATTTCTTCAATTATCGGCAACGGATATACAGGATATTTTGTAACTGAATTTAACTTGCGATAATCTATAGCAAAACGCCACCGCTTCGGGTGCGTAATCGGGTAATCATTATTTTTCTTACACAGGACAACGGGGCTAGCATAACTGCTAGAAATTGGCGTGATGATTTTATTCTTTAACATCTCTTTAATATGATGTTCAATTATTTCCTCTTTTGTCCTATCATATCTATATGGCTTTTGCCTAACTGGCTGAGCGTCCCCCGTGTCAATGTCGTGGTTCACCACCTGCGTAAAGCCTGGTACATCACTAAATAAATTCGCAAAGTGACTTACCAGACCTTGGATTTTCTCTTTTTCCTCTGCTTGTAAATGTTCCAAGTCCAGCTGCGGGGGCTTATCATTCTTCGCTTCAATTGGCTTCATATTTAATGTTAGTTCTCCCCCCTTGAAATCAATTTTTGCTTCTGCCAAACTAAAAAAGTCCACACCTAGAATAATACAAGTCTGCAGGTTACGCACAATATAAAACAGGATTCTTACCTGTTCGTTGTTGATACGCACGAACAATGGTACTTTTCCTAAACAGCTACATTTTTCTCCTTGGGCCGCTATGACATCCGTGTCTCTTGCACTAAAAATTCTGTAACGTCGAAAGTGCTTCTTAAAGAATCTTTCCGATACGAAGCTGCTTTGGGCTCCTGTATCCAAGAGGGCTGTCGCCGGTATGTTGTTGATTAGAACTTCAATCTTCGGCAAACTCAAATTCTTAACGACCACGGTGTTTAAATTGATTTTGGAAGGGTTTTGCGCTGCTTCGGACTTCTTCACCTTCCTCGAAGAAATCCCTCTTAGTTTAAATTCTTTTTCTTCTGGTTGCCCTCGGAATCTTTGCTTGTTCTTCTATTAAATTCCCTTCGTTCGCCGCTCGCTTTAGGAGACACATCTTTCTTCGGCCATTGCTTCGCCTTATTCCCGTAACTTTGATTTTGCTTTTGCTGCGGTCTTGGCGAACTCCACTGACTTCTTCGCTCAAATTGGCGTCGTCGTTCGTTGTCGGCTGTTCTTCGGCTTTCAAATTGTACCGCGAGCTCAAATAATCTGTCTAATGTTGTTGGATTTCTTAGTTCGATGAAATCTTGAACTTGGGGCAGTAGCCTAGGAAGTATAACTTGAATAATTTCAGGATCCGGGCGACTTCCATACAAAAGCTTGAAAACTTGAATTTTCCTCAAAATAAAATTAGACAAATCTTCTATTCTTTCTTGGTATCGGCTAAACAGTTCAGCTTCCAATCTGGCTCGATCTCGCACCACGGGAAATGCTTTCACTAGAGAATTCTTGAAATTTTCATACGTGTATGTGGGGCTTCCTGGTTCCCCCAAGAGATTCTTTCCGATGCACTTGAACCAACTTAGCGCTTGGCCCTTCAAAGCGCTGGTAGCAAGAGCGACTTTCTGAAATTCGTGGACTGGATATAGCATGAAGTGGGAGTCTAGCTTTTCCAGGAAATTGATTACGGCTGTCTTGCCGTCAAAACTTGCCGCTGGCTTCATGGCTGCTCGCATGGTTTGTACGATGTAGCCGAATCCTTCTATGCCAGGAGGTGCTATCTCAGGATTCTGGACAGGTACAGCAGGTGTCTCAGGTTCGTCTTCTTGTTGCTGAGGCCATCCTCTTCTTTCTGTGCGGGCGCCATTATCAGGACTTAGCATTCTGTGTGTATTCTTTGAGAACATGGTAAATTCTGTAAAGGGTTCTTATCCTTACGTTCTAAGTCCTGAACTGGAACAGGGAGCGGAAGGTACGCTATGTTCTGATGTAACTGCTGGGCTGGAGAATAACTGCACGTAAAGGGATTTGAAATCCTCTTTTATTCAATCACTATTAAACACAAACCTCCCAATTCGGGAGAGATACAGAACGTAACAGACCACACTTTGGTCGAATTTAACAATCAAATAAAATTAAATACTAAACCTAAAATAGAACTTAATTAAACTTTGCTTCGCAGAGCAATTCGCGGAAGTTGGCCTCTATCTAAAAGGGTGCGTAGCAAGGTATACTAAATACTACCGCACTTTAATTTATTTTACAATGCAATCACGTAGTAAGCACTATGGCTTATAAATTTAAACTGCTAGCTGGTCAGGCGAAAATTGAGCAGCGTGACCGTGATCTGAGGCAAAGCTCTCACACACCGAGAGGTTTCTACCTCTGGCTTAAATAGTGCTTGGTGAACTTCAAAAATTAGCATAAGCTAAAAACGCGCGCTTCTTCTGACAGGAAGTTGAAGCAGAGAGGAGATAGAAAAGATTTAAATTAAAATAAACTTGGTTAGTTTAACTAAAACCTTACAAGTTAACACTTTTCTTCCGAGAAATAATTCAGCAGGCATTTTTCCAGTCATATTGACACAGTAATCCCAGCGATTGTGGTAATTTTTCACATAAGCTCGAATAATTTTGACTATATTTCTATTTACTCGTTCCGCTATATTAGACTACGGACGATGCGGCACCATCTTTAATTACCGTATACCAAGCAATGCTCATAAGTTTTCGAAAATTTGGCTTACAAATTGTTTCCCATTATATGAAATTACTTTCAGCAAGACCCAATATTTTAATACATATTTATTTAAGAACGAATGAGAGACATTTTAGCAATCTATTTTGAAGGGAAGATTCGTGGACAAAAAGAGTCCACGATAGCAAGCAAGTATCGATTTTTATTAATTTGACTGCTTGGGTATGAGCCCAATAAGTCAATTCCGACCAGTTAATTAGGGAAGTTGGTCTTTATGCTATGTAAGTACCAAGCTGGGTTATAATTAATTTCATTAACTAGCTCACACATATGGCATCACCTAACTTACGCACTCACAAGTTTCTGCAACTGCGGAAAATATACCGCCTCACGGACACTTTGCACTGCCTTTCATACGCCAAGATGGCCAGAAATAGGGGAATCATGCGATTCCTGTAAAATGCTTAATCGTAAAGTGGCTGGTATAAATGGCATTAACTCATGGTTTTCATTAGTTGTTTTGGTATAGAACAATAATTTATCGATGAGTTCGTGGAGTGCCGTTATATTTCTAATCATATCAATATCCGTGTGCTCAGAATTGCTCTTCAAGCCGTGTGCTCTTCAGGATAAACATAAATATTTTTTAAATCGGGGTGTGCTTTCAATTCAGCAATAATTTTATCTCGTCAGTCAATTATCTTTGAGGTCAACATAGAACATTTAATAGTATTCCCCTCTTCAGTTAGCTTTAAATAACGCATCAGCAACAACAATTCCTTTTCCCGGTGTATGCTTAGTAATTAAATTGTACTCTTGCAGTTTAAGGACCCACTTGCTAAGTCTCAGGGATAAGTTCTTATGTGAATATAACCGACCGACGGCTTTCCAAAATATACTCGAAACTTTCGAACTGCTAGTAGCACAGCTAATGTTTCTCTTTCTGCGACCATATGATTGCTTCGTGTTGGGTTTGGCATTTTGCAAAAGTACGCTAGTGGTTGAACGTTTTGACACAAAAAGGCGCTAATTGCGTAATCCGAAGCATCTGCAGCGATTTCCAAGTTCTGATCCCACTCCAGGAATTTCCATACCGGAGCCTGAAATAACGCTTGTTTAAGTTGTTCCAATGCCGTATTGGCTTTTCCAGTTCATGTAAACCTCGTTTATTTTCTTTCCAAGATTAGTAATGGTTCAGATATTTTCGCAAAGTACACTACCTGACATTGGAAATGCAGCACCAAGAATTAGTTCCCAGAAAGTGAAAACTCGACAAACAGAGAGAGACAGCAACGAACAATACGTGATATTTATTTCGAAATGATATGCGCAACGCAGAGCGAGAACAGCGCTGGCTCAGTAGATTGGTTGCCCCCTTGGCACTTCTATTTAGAGCTACCAACCCCACTCAGCCGTGCGCTATTTATTGAAATTTGGTAACATACATAAAGTGTACATAAGAATGTAGCATACATAAAAATATACATAAAATTTGTATGAGTAATTTAGACATATATACATTGTAGTATAAATTTAGATTGAATGGACATTGCCTTTGTATATTATATTGATTTTAAATTTTGATAAGTACCTAACTAAGTTTATTGGTATAAGTTCATTGTTCTAGTTCTTAGTGCGTACTTTTAGTTTGTAGTTCTAGTTGTAGTTCATGTTGAGTTCATGTGTTTTAGTTCATAGGTTCAGGTTTATAAGTTCATAAATTGACAGGGTCAGTATTGCATTTTATATTCGAAGAATTATCCAAACTGAACACAGAACTGGAACTAATTTCATAATCCACTGTTTCATCTTTGGGAATACACAGCAAAACTATCAGCATTATTATTGCTATATTATCTTCATTCTATAACGGTTCTTATGAAATGAAACTACATTCAGTAGATACCCTGTTGTTACCTGTAGTCTTCCAGGATATCAGTCTGGATGAACGCCTAGGAACGCCTGAACTTATTTATCATTTTCAGAGCAGACGCATTTGTGTTACCCTGAGACTTTTCTGGAATAACAAGAAGTGATATATGCATGGCTTCAATATTTTGTTTATTTGTTGTTACTGATTCTTCAAATATTAAGTCAAATCTAGATTCATCATTTGAACTGATAGTTTTGATTTCAAGTTTATTAGTTTCACTGCAATTAATGCCGTCTGCTTTATTATATGTAGCATCTACATCTTTTGTTTCTTCAGGTAATAAAATGACAGTAACAATATTGATCCTTGGAGGTGCTGTTTCTGTTTCAAAACCAGTTTATTAAATTCAGCATTGCATTTCACATTCGAAGAATTAATCAGACTGAACACGGAACTGGATCTAATTTCATTATCAACTGTTTCTTCTATGGGAATAACAACAAGAAATGGAGAACGGTCCTCACCTCTTTAAAGAGGTATCACCGTAATGGGAATAACAACAGCAAAATTATCAGCAACTATTGTTGCCATATTATCTTCGTTCTATCATAGGTCTTCTGAAATGGTCTCAAATTCAGTAGATACTACGTTTTTACCCGAAGTGTTCTAGGATGTCCATCTAGATCAACATCTAGGAATGAATTCATTTAATACTTTCAGATCAAAAGCATTTGTGACATACTGGGACTTTTCAGGAGTTGCAGGAAGTGGTAAATGCACAGATAGTTTCAGTACATTGCTTATCTGTTGTTAATGATTCTTTCCAAGCTGCTCTTCAAGCGCCTCTACATAGTAGGTGATATGGCTGTATAATTAAATTATAGCGCTATATGCAGTTCTGGCTTTGATTTTTGTTATTTCTGTTTGGAACGTGGAGCAGTTGGGTGCATATGCTGAACGACTGACTTTCAAATTAGTTTTATTTACATAATTTGATAGTTTACAATTAATACACTTGGGGTTATTGACATATTCTGTAGTATTATGGTCTCCTCTACAAAAAGAAGGGTAATTCCTATATCTGCAGTTTTTAGAGGGATGTTTGAAGCTTGACATTTGTAGCATCTCCTAGCTCCGAAATATTCTGCTATTCTGTGACTCTCCATCCACGGTGAAAGGTGTCTTGGTTCATTAAGATTTGGAATGCGAATGGAGTACAGTCTATTATCCATTTGATGGCTTGATTTATTTTGTCGTTGTATTTAAAGGAAAGTTTGACATCCGAAATTCTAATCTGAAAGTTTTTAGTAATTACGCCCATTACTTCTTATTCTGTAGTATTTCCAGGTATATTGTTAATGGTACAGTCGGTCACAAAAGTATTTGAACACCGGTACCCTATCAGAAACTTCCCCTAATTTTGGAACCCCATCTTTCTTTTAGGTCCAAGAATTTTTTATTATTACAAAAATTCTTAAGACGATTCTCTCAACAATCTTTCTCTCCATCCGTTTCTTTTTGCGGGGAATTCATCCCTTTCTCCCAAAGGTCTACAAGAAATAGGTGTCCCGAAACACATACCGTTTAAATTTTTTTCTTGGCATCCTAATAGAGAAGCTACCATCGGTCCCAAGAGTCCATTTTTTAGGCCGTTATTTTGAAGATCCAAATTATTCAGGCAACTGTTATTTTTTAAGACCAACCATCAGAAGACTAACGACTCAGATTTCTGGGGGGAAGTTTTCGGGTTCTAAAGGCACCTAAAAGAGTTTTATCGAAAATTCTGAACTGTTCTTGGAACCCTGGGATCCTTTTTCGGTCCATTTTTGGGGAGAAAGGTTGGTTCAATCCAAGACAAAATTAATTTTATAATATTTAAAGACATAATAAAACTAGCAAAATGTTGTATATATTATATAAGTTTTATATTGTCCAGAGGGTCCCTAAAGACTATTGTTTTCGTTTTAGCATTTTGCGCCAAAAATGGGTGTTCGGAATAAATAGATGGGTTCATCCATTTTTTAGGTTTAACGAGACAAAATATTTTTTCAAGAGCCAAAATATTTTCCAAGCATCAGGTGACTCAAAGGAAAATTCTTGAAAAGGCTTGGATTTACTCCATATTTGAATTTGTTAATATTTTTTAAGAGCCAAAATATTTTTCATCCATTGTATTCAGGTTGTATAGATTCATTTCTACTCAGATTTAATATGTGTTTTGGATCTGATAAAAAATTTTCTAGTCTATATAAACAGTTGGTCTTGAAGATCTTTCTTGGAAAGGTCCCAAACATTTCGGGGTAGAACGAGAACAGGTTGGTCCAAAATTATTTCCATCCATAGGTTACGGAAATCTGAACGGTTTTTATAGATAGAGAAGAAATATATTGTTGGAAGGTCATGAAAAGGAAACTCCGCAAGGTTTCAAAGAGAGTTGAAAAGGAAACTCCATTTTTTGGAGTTTGACGAGTTGGTCCGTTACTATACAAAATATTTTTAAGAGCCCAAATATTTTCCAATCCATCAAGTGAAATTCAAGACCAACTGTTTATATAAATTACTGGAAAAATTTTTATCAGACACATATTAAAAAAAAGAACTTTTTGTTAATTTTATAATTCTTGGAAAATTCTTGCAAAAGCATTCCATTTTTCTGAAGAGTTTTATCGAAAATCCTGGACGTTTCTTGAAACCCAAATATCTGGGAGCCTCCATTTTTGGGGGAGAACAGGTTGGTATACAAAATGTTTCCAAAATAGTTTCCAAGAGACGATACAAAATATTTTTATGATTCCCGAAGGACTATTGTTTTCGTTTTCCCATTTAGCGTCAAAAATGGCTGTTCAAAATAAATAGATGGGTTCGGTCATCCATTTTTTAGGTTTGACAAGAAGTTTGACAAGACAAGATATTTTCCAACCATCAGGAGACTCAAAGGAAAATTCTTGAAAATGCTGCGGTTGACTCCATATTTCAATCCGTTAATATTTTTAAGAGCCAAAATATTTTCCAACCATTATATTCAGGAGACTATTTATTATTTCGACTCAGATCCCAAAGATTCGGGGAAGTTTTCGGGGCAGACGTTTTTTAGGTTTGACGAGAACAGGTTGGTCCAAAATATTTTCCATCCACAGGTTACGGAGATCTGAACGGTTTTTATAGATAGAGAAAAAATATATTCTTGGAAATTCTGGAAAAAACATACATATCCCAAAAGTTTTTGGGTTTGACGAGTTGGTCCGTTACTATACAAAATATTTTTTAAGAGCCCAAATATTTTTTCAATCCATCAGGTGAAGTTCAAGACTAACTGTTTATATAGACTGGAAACATTTTTATCAGATACATATTAAAAAAAGGCACACTTTTTGTTAAATTTATAATGTCTTTAGACATTATAAAATCAACGATACACCTTTTTGTTAATTGTATAATGTCTAAAGACATTATACAATTAACAAAAAGTTGTATATATAATATAAAATATATATTATATTTTATATATTATATATATAATATATTATATATATAATATATTATATATAATGTCCAAAGGGTCCCAAAAGACTATTGTTTTCGTTTTGGCATTTTGCGTTGATTCACAAATATAGCGCAAAAAAATGACGTATCACGTTTCAAAATAAATAGATGGGTTTGGTCATTCATTTTTTAGGTTTGACGAGAAGAGGCAAGATATTTTCCATCGACTTAAATTCTTGAAAAGGCTGGGGTTGACTCCCTATTTGAATCCGTTACTATACAAAATATTTTCCATCCATCAGGATATATAGATTCTTGTCCCAAAGATTTCGGGGAACAAGTTGGTGTAAAATATTACAGGTTACGGAAAATCTGAATATATCCTGGGAAGGTCACGAAAAGGACCGCAAGGTTTCCAAGAGAGATGAAATCCTTCCAAGAGATTTGAGAAAGTCGGTTGGGTTTAACGATACAAAATATTTTTCCATCCATTATATTTAGATCTCTCTTTTCGTCATAAAAAGATTTGAACACCATTTTTTAGGTTTGAAGAGAACAGGTTGGTTCGACGTTATAAGCCAAAATATTTCCAACCATTATATTCAGGTCAGAGAAAAAATGTATTTTTCGAAAGGCCTTACCAGAAACTCTTTTATGGGAGATCTCTTTTAAACCCATTCATTTTTTGGGGGGTTCACGAGAACCAAAAAGGAATGATCCATATTTGAATCCGTTACTATACAAAATATTTTTTAAGAGAATCTGAACTCAGAGAAATTCTGAGATCCAAAGAAAGTAGATTCGGAGGGTTCACCGGTTAGTATACAAAATATTTCCAAGATAAAATGTTTCTAGGAGCCAAAATATTTTTATGATTTCCGAAAGAGAGATCTGAACTGTTTATATAAATCCTTATGACTGGAAAAATTTCTATTAGATCCGAAACATATATTAAAAAAAAAAAGAAGACAAACTTTTTGTTAATTTTAAGATGTCCTTAGGCATTATAAAATTAACGACAGACTTTTTGTTGATTTAAT
>KL823475.1:0-13671 GCA_000611955.2 Stegodyphus mimosarum | reverse complement strand
TGGTTGGTATGATTGTTAATACATTGTATGTCTCCCAGACGATTCAATACAGTCCGTACAACGTCTAGGTTAGCTGAGTATCAAATTATCGATCTGATCTTGGGGGGTCAGTTCTGGAACCCAGAATAATTCCACCCCAAACGAGCACTCCTGCACCACCGTAACGGTGTCGTTCAATGATGTTTTCTTGGTGGTAACGGGTACCTGGAACTCTCCATATGAAAGTCCGGCGAGAATCAGACTGCAAGCTAAACCTGGACTCGTCGGAAAACATCACACCAGCCCACTGTTGCGGTGTCCACAATGCATGCTCTCTACTCCAGGCTAACCGCAGGCGGCAGTGAGTTGCAGTAAGTGGAACGCATCTGACAGGTCTACGAGCATATAGAGCAATCTGCCCTAAGCGTCTGTACATGGTCTGCCTTCAATTTGTCGTACCAGTGGCTGAAGAGAGCTGACGAGACAGGTCTGAGGCTGTGCTTCGCCTGTTTCTTTTGGCAGTAACTGCCAAATACCGGTCCTCATTCGGCGTTGTAACTCTGGGGCGACCTGTGCTGTAACGTCTACTCACATTACCATCATCTCGGAATCGTTGCCAAAGCCTGGAGATGACACTCTGGGCAATTCCAAGTTCGTCTGATACTTCCAGTTGGGTACGCCCACATTCCAAACATAATTCTAATCCACATTCCAGACGGCCGATCATTCTACCATGTAAAAATCATCCAAATGCGTCCTTTGTGTCATAACTTTTCGGTTATTGCACTGAAATGCTTATAAAACGCCTGCG
Organism: Stegodyphus mimosarum; assembly: GCA_000611955.2. Lineage (NCBI taxonomy): Eukaryota > Metazoa > Arthropoda > Arachnida > Araneae > Eresidae > Stegodyphus > Stegodyphus mimosarum. Next base: position 12,881 of record KL823475.1, on the reverse strand, counting down.
AACAATTTTACTTCTTTGCCTGTATTCCTTATGTATCACTCTCTTACACTCTCGTCATTGTGACGTACCATCGGTGTCATCTGGTTACTTCCTGAAATTTGCATATGATTGTTGAAGATGTGTTAGTGATTTTACAGGTGATATATTTATTTTAGAGTTCGATTTTCCAAATTATCCTTAATTTATGGACATGAGTGTGACTTTCAAACCGTGCATTACATACTGCACTTATCGCATCAAGTGGAAATGCATTCTGTGCATTAAATTTGGCATAGCTTATTATTAGGTTCATTATCATTAATGTTTAACAATGTTTAACTATGGTTTTGCCCGAAACATTGTGTGCAATGAAGTTTTCGATTTAATTCATGACCTGATTTACTTTATTTTACTGCTCTTTGTTGAACAAGTTTGAGTTATGTTGAACAAGTCAACTTTGTTGAACAAGTCTATATACATAAAATATTTACATAAGAGATGCGTTAATATTGCTCCATAGTATTTGATTTTAAGTGGGTTATTAATATCGCAATCCCGTGAACTGACACTGCAATTGTTTGTTAGCTGCTGTTCGGTAGGAAATTTAGTTAATCTTTAAGGAGGAAATTTAGTTGAGCTAAACTATGTTTAACCTTTCTTGAATACAGTTGTTTCTTATGTACCACGTCATAATGTTCTTGCTGATTTGTATTCGATGTGCGCGTTTATTGAATTAAAAATATTGTTTGAAAAGAAGACAATGTTGGTTCAAAGTTGTCATTATCAGAATTAGATATCAAAGGTTCTCATTCATATACATTTTTCACCCGAATCGAGGATCTTTTACTGTCCTTTTTCTTTTAAGTATAAGAGTAGTGGTACTTCAAAATTTAGTCCGAGGTTTTACTAATAATTACTATTATTATAATTGTTTTAATATGAGTTACAAGAAATGGAATGATCCTAAATTTTTCTCTAATCAGAATCCTATCTAGCTCTTGAATGTTTCTTATAAGAATATTAAGAAGGAAAATAAATGGAAAAAAATTTTGTATTCAATATTAAATGTTCTTAATTAAAGCCGAATTTGGAATTTGCAATTAATGAAAAAATATATTTAAGAATGCAGTTATTAAAAGCTTTATTAAAGAGATATAAATATTCATACATAGATGAAACCTAAATTTATTAAAAAAGTATGAATGAAATTTAGTTAAAATGAAAAATATAATTAAACCTCTCGAATCTTAAAGTTTAGAATCACAATGTAATTTGACAGAAAATTCTGAAGTCCCATATTTTTTTAATATTCTTTCAGAACTTTTTTGTCAACACATATTAAAGGGAGAACGAATATTTCAAATATTAAGACAACTAAATCCTGAAATAGAACGCCAAAGTTCCATGAAATTTAACAAGAGGGGTACTAACTTTCCCACGATGGCAATACTCCTGATCCAAGACTTCTAAAATTGCAACAGTAGCGTTTCTTTTTAATAAACACTTCTAATGGGCCTTAATTAAAACTAATAGTCCCAAATTTTTCAATTAAAACATTTAAAGATTTTTTAGGTTAGAATTGAGAAGGTTAGAATGACCAAAAATACGTTAATTCAAGTTTTTTAATTGAGGATCTTTTTTTAACATTCGGATTATTCGAGGATTTGAATGTCTCATCTCTAATACTAACATGACAACATGTTCGCGCTGCACCGTTGTCGGATTTCAGGTGAAGATGTCGCTGAAGCATTTTATTTGTAAAAATGTACAGAATTCTTTTTGAATCTTGCTGATAGTAATTAGTATCTGCATTCTTAAGTAAAGCTCTAGCACAAGAAAAGTATCAAACCGAAAATGTACCCCCCCCCCCGAAAACGTGAGGCAGAGATATATTCTTACAATCCTGCATTCGTTTTACATAATAAATGAATACTAAGTAATTGAATAAATATTCATCAAATATTTTATGTATCACTCCAATAATCAGCTTCAGACTTGCAACTTCAACAGAACGTACAAAGAAAGCAAAAGTAGAATTTAAATTATAATTTTTCTACTTCTTCATTTCAGTTACAAACTTCAAAAGAATTTTACACATATCAAAAATCTATGCTTCATCTTCTTTTCTTCGGTAAATCATTAACGGCAGCTGTTTCTATCTGCCAAAAGACCTAACAGTTCACAAACTGAACAATAAGAAATAATTACGAATGTTTTCTGGAATTTCATAATTTATAAAGATGGCATTTTATTCAAGTATACACAGTATCTGTTTATTTGTTTGTGGGAAGCAGCCCGCCTATTTGACCAGAAACGGCCATGTGGCTTAATTAGGCCGCCCCAGTTATGGAGCACACAGCATACATACTTGAGAATTCCTCATTCATCGATTATTATTGATATAATTCGGAATCATTCTTGATAGATTTCTAACCATGTCAAAATTTGACAAAATCCATTCCATGTCAAAAGTTCCATTTATAATGAAATCTTTCCTTATGACTTTTAAAAGTGGACAGCTCTCCATAAAGTATTTAGCATATCTAACTTCATTACAGTTGTCAGTGTTGGAGATTAAATCTTTTAAGCAAGCAGAAAAACGGCCCTGACCCTTTACAATTTGATTTAAATCTGTGTAACTTTATGTTTGTTCTCATATTGTTTTTACCAGCCTCATATAGTTTTTACTTTTATCTGACATTTACTATTTTTACTTCCAGAAATTTAAGTATAATTTTCATAAGCATCACGGCCTTCCTCTTCGAAACTCAATCATTTCGGTGTCATTTTGTGTAAGAGCATCTTTAGCCAACGCGTCCGCCCTCTCAATTTACACAATTATCACACAATCCCCTTTTACATAATTTACATTAATTATATGAGTTCTTTTACATCTGATATCTGTTCATTTGTTTGGTCCCGCCAAGAAACTGCTAATAAAGTTAATAAACTGTTGGTATATATATATATTGACTAGTTTTACCCGCGACTTCGCTCGCGTTGATGTCCTTAAATAAGTTTGAAAAACTATTGAAAATAAAATAAAATAATTTGATTTTTTTTTTCTTATTCCTGACCAGAATAATCAGGATAAAATTTTAGTTACTATTACTTATTTTTTAAGCGAAAAATACACTCTCGTAAAATTTGAGTAAATACTACCCATCTTCATTGAGATAAAAAGAAATCCATATTGATGTCGCTAAGACGTTATTCTGCATAATTTTTAAAATCAGATTTGGATATATCAAACATTGCAAACTTATGTTTTTTTTGCCAAAAAATTCTAAAATAAAATATAATTTAAAAAACTGAAAAACATGTTTTATTAAGATATCTCACCACAAAAATAAATAATTTAAAATTTCAGTAAATACTGCCCTTCTTCAGTACCTATATTTTGTATTTACGCGAGTATATCGCTACGAAATCTGGTAAAACTGCTACATATATTTCCTAATGACTGAAGAATGTTTGTGAAAGAAGAGCCGAAAGCCGATTCTGAAATTCTGAAGGATTTTAAATAATAAATTAAATTAAACAAATGAAAATTAATAAACGCTTAATTAATAAATGCTACGCTTTCATGCCTTAATTACTTAACCCGATCATTATGAAATTTTCAAAAAATATTTTATCTTTCTTGTGCCTTGTGAGGATTTCTTGTGCTGAGGTCATCCCGAGAGAAAAAATGGCATTAGTTTTTATTTATGTTAAATATCTTCTTCATTCTTCCAGGCCTCCGCGTTCGTATTAAGTTCAATAAAGTGTTCTTCCATAGTTCCAAATATATTCCTTCAATGAAGACAAAGAGATCATCGGCGTAGACGAAAAACCTGTACGACCCTTGTGCCCAGCCCTTTGAAGTTTTCATTGCAATCTTTACGCCCAGAATCATAAAACATTTGGAGTTCTGTAAAATAATCCTTTATAATTTTTAAGGGTTTCTGGAAATTCCCATATCGACGAGTTTCTGAAGGAGAGAAGGCCAGAGTATAGAGTCAAAAGCACATTTCACACCGAAGGAGATTGCGACCATGTGTCTTGATTGTTTCTTATGTCATTGATAACATCAAATTTCACTGTTCCGCCCAGCAGTAAAACTAAATTAATTACCAAATAAATAAATAAAATAAAAATCATAAAGGTTTCTGTACGGGACCATTTTTCATATGCCGTATGTCAAGCCCTTTACACAGGTTCTCAAAAATTTGACTAACGAATTGCCTACCACTATCGCTTATAACTTTTAACGGCGCATCGTATTTTAAAATATACATATGTAAGAATGCATTTGCAACTATTTTAGCTGACGTCCGCTTTAAAGAAATTATTTTTACCCACTTAGAAAAATGGTCTACAATCACCAAAAGATATCGCTTTTTATTTAACTCACTTTGGGGAAAAGGGCCAAGAAGGTCTATTAGACGCACCTTGTTAGGAAAAGTCACGCAAATACTATTTAGGTACCCGGCCGAGCTATAACTAACGTCGTTAGTTAACTGACATAACTTACAGGGCCTGACATACGCTGTTACTATCTTCTGTAGTTGCAGAAAATACACCACCTCGCGTACTCTACGCACTGTTTTCCTCACTCCTAAATGACCGGATATAGGGCTGTCATGAAGTTCCTGAAAAATACACAACTGTAGTGTGGCGGAGATGACTGGTTTCAGTTCGTGGTTTTTATTTGTTGATTTAGTATAGAACAACGGATTATTTATCATCTCGTAATTTCGGGCGCTATTTCTAATTGAAGCAAGATCTGCATGTTAAAATTTATCTGGATCTTTTAAATAAGCATAGATATTACCGAATTTTGGATCCTTCGGCAATTCAGCTATAATTGTTTCCCGTGGATCTAAAACTTTAGAAGTCAACATAGCAATTTTATTTGATCCCCATTTTCATCCAGTTTCATTCTTGACAAGGCGTCGTCTACTGTTTTTCCTTGCCGGGAGTGTGCTTAATCATTAAGTTGTATTCGTGTAACTTTAAGGCTCATCTAATTAATCTAGGAGTTAAATTCTTTCCAGAACATAATCTGCCTACGGCCGCATTATCAGAGTTGATTGTAACTGGGGCTTTTCCAAAGTAGACCCTAAACTTCTGAACTTCCATTAACACTGCTAACTTGTCCCTTTCTGTTGCTGTGTAGTTCCTTTGGGTCTGACCCAAAGTTTTGCTGAAAATGCCAAGGGGTACCCTTTTTGAGTTAAAACCGCAACCACGGCGTAATCTGAAGCATCCGCCGCGATCTCCAAGTTCTCGTCCCCTTCCGAGAATTTTAATACTGGGGCATTAATTAGAACTGTTTTCAATTTTTTAAAAGCAGTGTTACCTCCGCTGTCAATGCAAATTTGGATTTCTTTTGTTTTAAAACTAACAAAGGTTCAACAATATCGGCAAAATTTTGGATAAACGAACGAAAATATGAGCACATGCCAATAAAAGATGAAAGTTTTTTTTTCGGAGTATTTAACGGAGGATAATTTTTAATTGATTTTATTTTAGAACCCTCAGTTTCGATACCCTTAGCCGAGGTTTTGTATCCTAAATATCGCAATTCCTTAGTTACGAATTTACATTTTGCGGCATTAATAGTTAAACTTGCTTCTTTTAAGAATGAAAAAACTTCGTGAAGATCTTCCACGTGTTTTTCAGTAGCGTCACTAGTTATGATAATGTCATCGAGATAAATGAGAGTGAATTTCCCTAGGACAAGACGTAAAATTATAGCCATAGCGCGTTGAAAGTTCACGCCTATTTAAAAGAAGCCTGAAGTAAGATCAAAAGTGGTCATATATTTTGTAGACATAGTTTTCCGTATTATTTCTTCTATTATCGGTAAAGGGTAAACAGAGAATTTAGTCATGCTCTTAAGTTTTCGGTAATCGATAGCAAAACGATAAGCTTTTGGATCCAAAGGGAGCAAGTTATTTCTCTTTCTGCATAGCACAACTGAGCTAGCATATTCACTATTGATGGGAATAATTATTTCATGCCTTAACATTTGTCCTATGTGATGTTCTATTATTGCTTCTTTCTCCTTATCATATCGATAAGGTTTTGCTTTATAAGGTTCGCTTGATTTTAGTTCTATCGCATGGGTAACAATTTGTGTATTTCCTGGCTTCTCAGAAAATAACGTATTAAATCTACTTACGAGTTCTTCCAGCTTGGCTCTTTCATCTTGTTTTAGATGCTGCAGATCGATATCTGGACATTTACCTCTTTTACCACTTTTGGTACCATATCCAAGAAAATAGAATTTTCTGCAAAGTTTATTGTGGCGTTCGCCGCCCTGACGAACTCTGTACCTAAAATTACATTGTTTTGCAAATTTTTAACAACAAAATTAAAACTTCGTTTTTTACCTGAACGTTAAGCGATAGCTTCTCGACACATTCGCAAACTTTCCCTTGTGCGGCAACGATTTCTGTGCTACAATTTTTAAACAATCTTATTCTTCGGAAATTTCTATAGTAGAATTTTCGGCTTAAAAAATTTCCTTCCGCCCCGGTGTCCACGAGTGCTTCTATGGGTACATCGTTTAAAAAAACCTAGATTACCGGTAGTTGGGAATTCTTGACTACCACTTTATTTACATAGAACTTAGAGGGATTTTGCGATGCACAGGAGGTCTGCACCCTCAATTTCTCAGGATCCTCTATTCGTTTAAATTCTTCCTTACTCCTCATGCTTGCTGGGTGCGCTGGCGGTCTTTGGCTGCACCGTTTTCATTCTTGCTTGTTGACGCGTGATTAGACAGCGTTTTCCTCATTACTTCGCTATCGGACTTCCTTCTATATAGCATATTCACTAGTTTGACTTTACGCAGGATAAACTTGGCAAGATGTTCAACTTTCCGTTGATAAAAGCTGTAGAGTTCGGCTTCCAGCTTCGCACGATCCTTCACGATCGGGAAGGCCTTCAGTAGTGCCGCTTTGAAATTCTCAAAATTGTAGGTGAGGCTTCCGACTTCCCCGAGTAAGAATTTTCCGATCCCTTTCCACCAAGACTTCGCCTGTCCTCGGAGGGCACTGGAGGCGATAGGTACTTTTCGTCTTTCGGGTACCGGATACAACTGAAAGTGCGTCTCAAGCGATTCCAGGAACGAAGCGACGAAGTTTTTACCGTCGAATGCCACTGCTGGTTTAATTGCTGCTCTCATCGTGTGTATTAAAAAGCCAAATCCATCAAATGGCTTGCCACTATCGGGTCTACGACTTCTGTCTCTTGTAAGGATGATTTTCCGTCCTGATTATTTGCCATTGGATCCGAGTAAAATGTTCGAGCGCCAGATGTAAGGTTCTGCTGTCTATCTGTTGTGTAGAATCTGGAGAAAGAGTGATTGCACCGAAGAAGAGTTAAAATTACCCTTTATTAAACTCTTTAAATTATTTATTACAATGCGTCAACTTGACGCTAACATACTACGCCTCAACTTGGGCGGTAACAAGAGAAGCATCAAAACTCAAAATTGGAGATATTCACAAGTAGTAGAGTTAAACTACAGGGCTCATACAATCCTGTATCCTACAGCGCGTAGATGAGTCTAGTGGCAACAAGATAATAGCTATTAAGCCACGTCTCACCAGCAATAACTGCTAAGCGGAAGCTTGCGTATAACCACGTACAGGGATTTCCCAGACTCTCTCTAACTTTCCTTAGTGGAAAGTTGATATTTAAATTTTTCTCCCACTGGTAGAATTGGCATTTCTTACGCGCGCTACCAAATTTAAATATTCTGTCACTGATAAGTAGGGGAATGAAGGCTTAAAATTAAATAACTTAAAATTAAATTTAACTTAAAATAACTTATAATAAATAACTTAAAATTAAATATAACTGGTTATTTAAAATAAATATAAATCCCTACAGGTTAAAACGTAAAACACAATTGTATAAAATAAAACCTTATAAAACCTTAATATATCCCAGGCCTTTGTCAACCAGGTCTGCTTCCATAAAAAGAGATTTGCATTAAAATCTTCTAAAATCAAATAAGTTGCATACAAAGTTAGGATCTGCTCTAATTTGAATTAGTAGCCCGAGGTTTGATATAATCAGACACATTACATGTACGCCCTAGAGGCACACAATACACCCCAGCGTGCTCTTCCATCGTCAAATAAACCAAACTAAACCTTGGATTACATTATTATATTTCGCCTCATTTAAAAGTTTATGCATATCTCAATAACGCAAGAATAAATTTAAATAGTTCTCTTTCTTAATTGCAACTTGTGTGAGATTCCTCTCTGTTTGAGGAACTGCTATACTCTTTTAGCAGTTTGCTTCTGCGATACTAATTGCCGTAACTTTGGAGTCGTTTATGGGTAAGATGAAATCTAAATTGCAGAGGTAGAACATTAAGTGTTTATTTACGGTTAAAATTTATAGATTTAGGCTAACAGTTTTGTATTTGCTCGCAAGTTAATTAATTTTCAAGTTTGGGCTTCACATTATTTTAAGTCAGATCTTCCCGACCAGCTATAAGGATGGTAGGGAAGCCAGCTGGCATAGTCTCGGACTCGAATCTCAGTGAATGAACGAATATTTGTAAATGTGTAGTGTTTTAAGATATTTTTGAACCGAAAGTCCAAAAAAGAAACAAAAAGGAAAAAATATGGTTTGCGAAAGAGTAAGAGGAAGGAGAGACCCTACAGTCCGTCCCCCGGAGGGACTCTTTTTCAAACCTAGGATGGAGTTCTGAGGATTTGTACTAGCACCTACAAGTAGGATTCCGTACCCTTATGCAAGCTGACCGCTGTTCAAAAAAAAATCTTATAACAGTGCATTGGCATAAAAGAGATCACAAAGAGAAATGCACAAACTGAAGTTCAGTTTCTGGCTTCAAACTGATGGTCGGCACCTTTATGCCAATCCGCTTTTTTTTTCATAAAGAAGCACGAGCTGATATGCAGGTCCGATTTCGTCCGAGTTAGTTCAACAAGGTAGTTCAACAATTTTTCAACAATGTTCATTTAAATTGTGAATTATTTTATGAGCATTAATTGAAAAATTACGGCATCCTTATCCCAGTCCAGAGTTTTTTATAAGGCTAGGGCATCTTCATGTCAGTCCATTGTTTTTAATTAATCAGTAATTGAAACTTAATTAATTAATTAGTAACTGAAACAAAAATTTGGTTTGTATAAGGGTGCTTTATGAAAAACGGCGGCCTGACATAAGGGTATCGACGATCAGTTTCAGGCAAGAAGCTGATCTTGTAGAGACATTAGGTTTTATTGAAAGCAGGAGACATGAAAAATGAGCAACGTTTTCACCGGAAATCGAACCACGGACCTCTCGGTTACACGTCCAGCATGCAGACCACTACACCACGAAGGCATGCGAAGAAGGCGGGAGAAATACCTTGTAATCTTTAGTTCATGCACACTCGCTTATGCCGTGACACTTTTATGAACATTTCTGCCTTTTCGAACAGCGGCCGACTTGCATAAGAGTGCGGCACCGTTAAACAAAGGCACTGACATTAAATCGCCCCCTATACGTTGCCCAAGGCTTCAGCTAACGATAGGCGCAAACTTTATCCCTCACTCACGATAAAATTCGCGTACTTATTCTGATGTAACTAGCAGAAAAATGAGATAAATCTTTGTCATAACACAACTTAGATAAAATTATATGATTGAGATACACTTTAGTTACTGTTAAATTAGTTGACTTGAGACTTTTTCATTCATCTTTGCCAATAATGTGTGCCGACTTTTGGGTAATCCAAACTAACATCTAGTTCAGTCTAGCAAATAGGCAATTTAGCGGTATAATCTACAGAAAAGAAGATTCCAACAAAAGCAGCAAAGAAAGTGTTTAAAATATTTTTCTTGCAATTGGTAATGTTTCTTTCGTCTGTCAACAACTATATTGCGCTGTATATAATTACATCAATGTAGATAATGTAGTAGAATAGTTATACAGACTTATAAATACTGTTGGTATTTTTTAAAATTCCTAATAGAAATGTATTAAATATTTTGTAATTCATCGTAAAAGCGTAGTTTGATTTAAAAAAAATACAAATTGCATTTTAAAAAATAATGGCAGTTTTCTTAATATATTTTAAGTATTCATAATAGAAAGAGAACATTTACTTGTGTAGTTTACTACACATCTCAGGAAAAGACGGAAATGTAAATTATTTTGCATTAAAGGCTCCTTGAAAAAACAGATTGTACTCAAAAATAAAAGTAAAAAAATATTCCAGTGCCTTTTGAAAGCTGTTCTATTTATGAAACATTTCTACTTAAAAAAAAAAATGTGAATAGACACTTTAAACCCTTTACAACCCTCCCCCATTTGCGTGTCACATAGTATTTGACATATTTTCTCTACTTGTAGTTCAAGTCAGCTTTAATTTATACACTTTTTACGAAGCGAAACACGCTAAATAGAAATGTAGTAGGGGAAGTACAAGTAAGGAATTCAATCATCTGCCGCAGTTGTTGTTACCATGGTTACGCTGCAAGTCGGGTGAGAGAAAACGGCACTGGAGTGCTTATTTTAAAATAATAGACTATAGCTTGTCGGAAACATCGAATTTGACTTATATCGAATTTCAGAACCTCGGGTAATCGTATTTCTCTTGCACATTTTATAGTATCTATGTTAAATATTTACTAACAAATATTATTTAATCTACATCTTTACTATTTGCCTCATTTCACCACGGGATTCGCCCATTTCAGAATTTATGTTAAGATGGAATGACAGGCTGTTTGCTGAGCTAGAAGAATTGCGCATACTACGTGTGAGAGTTTTGGCCTGCTCGCCGTCACTGCGTTGCCGTAGAAAGTTTTCTTCTCTCTTGATGAATCCAACGCCTACCTCGAATTAAATTTTACAGCGCAAGGTAGAGTTGGTAAGTTAATTTGAATTTCCATTGCGATCTAAGCGAAGTTTGTAGCCTTTGCTAAGAATAGGTTAAATAGTTTGAATTTACGGCAACCTGAAGAAAGCTTGTATTGAAGCCAGATCCAGTGATTGGTAACTTTGTGTTAACATAGTTTTAATTTAATCCTCACAAGTGGTGAGGGGGAATATATTTAAAGTTATCCCATTTTCTGTGTTTGTTTATTTTCGAGTTTAGAAATTCTAGTGGTGATAATTCACTCGCAAAATACTATAATATCTTCATTTGTTTACAAGTAAAGTAGCTTATTGGAACAATAGACAGATGTTACAACTTTACATCAAATTGATGAAGACAGCTTGTGTTTGTGCATATCTCATTTTTATTTCCTTTCTATCCATTTTTTAAACGAATTCCCTACTTCCTTTTTCTTTTTAAAATGTTTAAAAAAAAATGTTGCTTTTCTTTTTTGCTTAGGTAACAAATTCTTGTTTTTACTTCAAGCAACAAATTGTTGCTTTTTCTTTAAGCTCCCCTCTTCTCTGTTAATACCTCTTTCACCAGATCGCCACCCCCCTCAAAAAAACATGCATGAATGAAAAAGATGTGTAATCGAAATTTCGGTTTAAGAATTGTCAGGACTGAGCGTTCGAAGCATACTTTTGGAGAACATATTCGTGTAGTTAAAGTCCTGATCTTGAACAGGGAGCTGAATACAGCTATGTTCTGTGGTAGAATACTGTGGTTAAGTGGTAGAATAACTGCACGTAAGAAGGATTTAAAATCCTCTTTTATTAAACCACTATTATTTACAGTCACTTCCCAACTCGGGAGGGATAACAGAAAATAATGACCACACTTGGGTCTAACTTGAACAATCAAATAATTTAAAATAAAATTAAATAGAAATTAAGTAGTCGTTGCTCACAGAGCTATGAACGCGAGGTTGGCCTCTATGCTAAACGATCAATGGTGCGTAGCAAGATTTAGCTAATACTAACGCACTTAGATTATTTCAATAAGTAATAGCGTAACAGCGCTAAGGGTTAGCATTTAATTACTAGCTAGTCAGGCGAACGTCGAACAGAGCAGCAGTGATCTGAGAATAAAAGCTCTCTCACACCGAGAAGTTCCTCGCTAACCTTTAAACACATACTTGGCTCCACTTCAAATTAGCATAAAGGTGAAACGTGCGCTCATTCTAACGGGAAGTTGAAATAAGAACCCATAGGAAAGGGAAATTAAAATAAAACTTTGTTAGTTTAAACTAAAACCTTACAGAATGTGAGGCGCATATATTACGTGTGGAATTTTACGTCATATTTTAAATGTGTGCAAACTTAATTTTATAATATTATAAAAGATTTTATTTTTTAATAAAATAATAAATTTTATTTTTATAATAGTATCTTGTTTTAAGTTTGATCCTGACAAACAAGCTGGATATATAGGAATTTTCATTAGATTCTGTACGTGCAACGTGAATACAAACCTGATTCCTTTAAAAATTGCTCCCCGAAAGCATCGCTTCTCTTGGGTAGATAGCCCTCGAACACTTTGCCATAATCCAATAACCCAATTTGTAGAGGCATTAGATATATATTCCCAGAAAACATGAAAACTCAGATATGCCTTCGTCCGGATTCGAACTCCGGATCTTTCGCTGCTTCTCGAACCTATTACCAGTTACACCAAGAGAATATGCAATGGGAAGGAGAAAATTCTTTATAAATCTACTGTTTTTAGATTATTTATTCAAAGTAATTTCCGAGTTATAAAAATTAACTATTCTATTTTTAAAATAAGTTTTCATATATTATGTTTTTAATATAAAAATGAGACCCTACCTAAATTTCAATTGCTGATTTCTAATAAACGATATTTTATCCCCAGGACAATTATTGCATGCATATATTTAATTGTCTTTCAGAAGAAACTCTTACGTTACCAACTGACATGAGTAGTGTGAAAGTGACAGTTCACCGACAGGAGGCGGATTGCGGATGAGCCCGGAAGCAGG
>KL823474.1:0-23383 GCA_000611955.2 Stegodyphus mimosarum | reverse complement strand
TGCAATTAACTACACATTAATCCATAATTCTAAACTAACCAAAAATCACTACATAACATAGATTACTGAATGCCGAATTTCAATATTGGCGTAGAACAATGACGTTTCCATCATGAACTTTTGCTAACTTTTTCTTGCAAGCTTAATCTGTATACCCATTTAAAAATTTACTGCGCTATTACGTAAATTAATCCTTATATATTATATGAAGTTGATTAAATTGAAGCCAAACTCAACCAAAATATTTACTTATCTTGTCAGTGGTATTTCTAGCAATTCTATTTTGATGAAGATGGTACCAGACTTTAGAGGCTGAAGGTAAATAGAGTCTGCACGTCATTTGTGTTCTGAGTTCGTAAGCAGAATACATCATGCAGCCAATTAGTGATCCAGCGGTAAGATCGCTTACCATCGATAGTTCCAAGAGAGAGATTCAAGAGAAAATTTTCTTGAAACGTCCTCCGTGAAGGCATTTCTTCTCTTAGACAGATATCCCTCGTTTTCATTTCCATAATCCAAATAACCTAAGAAGAAATGAGGTATTGCAGTATACATTAGCTATTCAGGGGATAGAACAATTATTAATAGATATAGCAGAACATTTTTTAAATCATTTCTTGAGTAACGATCCATTTAAATATCTTTGTCGATTAGGGAATCAACTGAACTTTATTCTTATTTTTTTAAAGTCAGATTTGGCCCTTACATGTTAATCATGAAATCATTCAATTTCTTTTAAAATTTTTTTTATTTCGAAAGGAGATTTTCTTTTTTACTTTCTCTTAGTTTTATCACAGAAATTTCCTTCTTAGTCCAATCTTCCACACGAAAGCATATCTCTCTCCTGCCGATCCTGTTAACAAACCAAGCAATTTTTTCGTTTTATGCTACTACGCTGACGAGCATTTTGCTTTCATTACATTTTGTTACAAATTCATATTAGACTATGTGCTATATGCCCTTTCCACATTTAAACAGAAAGTAGCATTTGCTGCCAATTAAGAATTTACATTTTTACTGCCTGCATGCAGTTTTCATAGTTTTAAGTTTCTTAAATTTCATATTTTCTAAGTAAAATTTTACATACCTTGTAACATCTACTTACTGTCTATCTCTTGTGTAAAATCTGAAGAGTAGTGACTGCACAGAAGAACTGTTAAAACTACCCTTTATTACACGCCTTAGGTTATTTACAATGCGTCAACTCGACGCTAGCATACTACGCCTCTGCTTGGACGGTGACTGAAATAGTAAGAATCAAACACAAAAATTTGAAGATATTAAATTAAGAATTACGCTACAGGGCTCAGACAATCTTGTTTCCTAGCGGAGCATTGATAAGTTAGTGGCAGCAAAATAATAGCCGTTATGCCACGTTTATCCAGCAATAACTGCTAAGCCGCTACAGCACGCGCAGAGTTTTTTCCAGACCCTCTAACGTTTCCTTTTATAACTTTATCTTTAAACTTTTTCTCCCATTGGTAGAATTTGCATTTCTTCACGTGCGCTACTAAATTTAAAAATTCTGGCACTTACAATTAGGGGAATGAAAGCTTATAGGAAAGGACGGCAAATTAAATTTAACTGGTTATTTAAAATAAATATAAATCCCTGCAAACTGCTCTTTAATCCCTTGAACTAAATTTATTCACTTCGAAAGTTTTTAATTATCATTGCTGTTGTTTGATATCTATTTAAAGTGGAATTCAAATAGAAGCACACTTTTCCTCCCCAAATAACTATTTAGGTAACATAGAGTAAAAATGTCCTAATTATTAATAATCAGCAGTGGATTATTTTGTTATAATAATTGTCAGAATCTTAAGCAATAAGATATGTTGATAATAATAATAATAACAGTCTTGTGGATCTAATTTTTTTTTCCAAATATTCGTTTAGCATAGATTAAAATGGATGCCATGTTTTCCTACAGCTATTGTATGTAGAGAAAAACTAGTATGCAAAAATTACCACTCTGCAGCTAAAGACTTAATACAGAAGTTGAAAAATGTCTTTTAAGATCTACACTCATGATGCATGTACTTGTGAAATATTCAATTTGATATATTATAAATTATACCTGATTCATATACTGTTATAACATAAAATAAAAATTAATGTATTAGGAAGTAATGCTACTTTTATTTTTTAAATTGCTCAGCTATTCGCAATATAGGCAACTTTAATAGTTTTAAAGAATAAATGAAAACCAGAATTACCTATCTGTCAAATTGACTGATTTTATCCTTTGGTTGAGACAACATCCTTTGGTCTTCAGTCGTCGGGAGTCATAAAATGTTATATAACTTCTGTACTTTATTGAATCTTAAATTTAAGTTGATTGGGTTTAATTTATTGAATCTTAAAATTTGCAATCTGCTAGGAAAGATAAATCTTCTACAGTAGTGTTTGCAACAAATTTGAGAATTCAAAATTTGCGAATCCACATGCGACGTGCAGGAATAATTACGTCAAACGCTTCTAATACCTAACTTTAAAAATTGGAGGGAACTGCAAATAATTTATAGATATTTAGAAATGCAAAAGATATGGTAGCTGAGGAAAATTAAAAGATACACGAATTGTCTTAAAACTAGAAAAGAAAATAATTGTGTCGTAAGAGATCGTTCATGGGTCGTTTTACATCCGAAACTAAGATTGCAAAATGTTTCAACCAGTTTTAATTAGCTTCAATCGTTAAAAAATTCAAGATACAGTCTTCTCACTGTAAGTGCACGAAGTTTAAATATCTCATTAGATAATTTCTGCCTTTACAAGCCAAATTTTGAAAATTATCATAATTACGGATTTTGCTTTTTTGCGATAACATACATGCAAACAATTGATTTAAAGCTTTCGTTCAAATTCAATATGCCGTAAAAGTAAAAGCAAAAGTAAAGTAAAAAGGAAGTAAAAGCTCTTATGTTTAATAAATAAAAACAACGCCGGAAAACAAGCCAACAATAAACGCCGGAAAGTAAAAGCTCTTATGTTTAATAAATTGAAATTATTAAATGTCACAAAAAATACAAATATAATGACACTTCTCTGACACGGTTTCAGTCGATTTGAGCCCCTTGTGGAAATGGTTGTCTTAGCGAGACAATGCACAAAAGTATATTTATTTATGTTATAGAAAACACGTGTAGAGTTCGTCGTCATGAGATTCTCTTTTCTTGATATGTAAAAGAGTTGTAAATAAAATGTCTTACTAAAGCGCAGCCATATTTGGGCTTCTAAAATAATGTCAAAAATTTTAAAAAGAGAATCTAACAGAAAAGTTGTTGAAATGGTTAATTTAAAGCTGTTAACATAGCTTTTGATAAACTAAAACATTAATCAAAGCACTGCAATATTCAGAATGAAATACTAAAGCATGCAGTAGACTTTGCATGGCAATCCACCCTAAGACCATCTGCCTAAGGGGATACGGAAGCCTTCTTGGGGGACTGTTTATAGTGTGGAGAGGATAAAAAATATTTCGCAGGTCTAGTAGAAACTGATTCGCATTCATGTTACACATGGGGAAAATTATGAAAACTTCCACGTAACCAGCTCAACCGTCAGTGTCTGAAGAGCCAGTCAAACTACCAATATTGAGTGATTTTTACCGCTCATTTGCTAGGGGCGAAGGTCATCAAAACTATTCTCTGAATTTCAACTTACATTCTCATAACTATAAAAAATTTAATGCTAAATGCTCCAGGTTTACAGCAAAACATTATAGTATGGAATGCATTTCTATTAATCATGAGAATGTCAAAATCTAATCCACTGTTCTGGATATTTGGATGTATAGCGATGCAAATATCCTAATTCTGAGAATTCAGAAATTAGCTTTTTTCCTCAAAACTCTATTATAGTAAAGATGCCAAAAATTTGATTAAGCTAAAACTTTCTAATCAAAACTTATTGCATATTCGGGTGAGGCTGAATATTTTATAATGCGAAAATAATATAAAAAAGTACTTCAGAGGTCTAAACGCAGAGACTGGGAAAAGATAATTTGTGATACGGGGTGTGCACTTTGTCCGCCAAAATCACAGTCTCAAATTCTTTTCTCTTTTAATTATTATACTATTTATTTTCAGTTTCTATTATTTTACGAAATGTGTGTAAAATTCTGAAGTGCCTGCAAAATTAGAAATGAGATGCGAAAGACATTTTTCCTGGTTGGAATGACTTATTTTGCTCATATTTATGAAAAGTGTTAATACCTGATTACTTTTGCGAGGCACAGAAATTGGATTAAATTACACAAAAAATATTACAAATAAAATGTCACTTTAGTGTATGTTATGCATGGTCATTGTCGGTGCCAGTGCTGGTACAACCGATGCAGTCTAACCGGGCGGCAGAATTTAAAGATGGCAAGCTTTTTTAGGAGGGAATGGGCGACAGAATTTAAGAAAGGCAGAGATCGCACCGGTTATGCTGTGAATTCAGACATATCCTGATTCAGAAAAAAGAGTAAATAAAACATACGCAGTTGACCCTCTCACAGCAACCTCCTTTGATACGTAGTACTCCTACATAAATAATAATATTGAATACTTGAATACCATTGATTGTTATGATCTCCGAGGTGACCACCTATCAACAGATTAAGACCAAAATCTTCTGGAGCCATGAGTAGTGATGCCGGATTAAAATTAATGAAAGAAATTATTTCTATTTGAACTCCTGATTAATTAAAGATTGCTTTTATTTTTCAGTCAAAAGCGAAGGAAGCGTATTAAAATTTTTAATTTGAAATGATGAAATTTTCCAAATTTAATTACTAAAATTAAATTTAATTCACCGATTAATTCTTTTTTCTCTTTCAAAATAATGAACGAAAAATGTTCCTCCAACTGAAGCTGCAAATTATGCAGTTATTCAGGATCTCAGTAGGAATGAGATAGGAGATGTGATTAATAAAACAGGTACGGGGTTTTACTATTTAATCCTAAAGTTCTAACTTAGAACCCCACGAACACTAACAAGCGAATAATCGCTTACGTGTGTGAGCAGAACACGTAAGACTTATGGAGGGTTTACAAACCTTTAGGTTTCAATATATTTACAGTCAGTTCCTACTTGGATTTTTACACAAAGCCGCCACTTCGGTTTGAACTTAAAATAATAATAATTTAAACTAAAACTAGCCTAACTAAGCTATTTAAAAGGTGTAGCCGAAATTATCAGGGATCTAACTAGTTGGTCCCTAAGTATTAATTAAATCGGAGAAGCCAAGCAACGGCCTAAGGTATGGCCGAGTATAGTAACAGCTAAGAGAGATGTAGCCAGAAGGCAAACGCGCGCTAGTCAGGAAATCAGACTCTCCCTTCCCCGAAGTCGGTGAAATCACAACTTAAATAGTACTCCTTCTCATTTGTATTACTTCGTTTCTGAAATTACATTCTGGTAGGAAATTGTCCTTACATCTTTCCCCACCAGAATTTAACTACTCGATGAATAAGATCTTAAACGACCTTGTTTAAGAGTTTAAATTCTAGACAAGAAGTCTTTAATTTCAAAATTTTAAACTTCTAGAAATGAATTCATCATTAAAACTTTTCCTGTTTAGAGCCACCTTTACACAAATATCTAAAGCTAGATTAAAACTAAGAAAAATACAGATTCACAGTTTGAATCGCTTGTACATTCATCTACTGCATCTTTTCTTTCAGCCAGACGTCAGTCTTCACCTTCCAGTCATCTGGAAGGAAAAAGTATTAGTTCTTTTCATAACAGTTTCGAAGTTTTATAATCACTCTTTCTTGCAATTAGTTTGGCCCTCAAATATTTTCATTCACATGAAACTTTAATTCTTCTTCCCCCCTATGTTCTTCAGAAATTGCTCTGAGTGAGATGAAGTTTTTATGTTATACGACGACAATCTACCACTATCCACTCGCTACAATTTGTTATAAACTCGACTTTCCAGACCTTAGAAAACTCATTAAACACAAAACCTATACCTAATGTCCTAACATAGAGCTTAAATTTTAAAATTCTTAAATGAAGCCTGGAGAGCCTAACTTTAAGCACATTCAATCTATATTTTCATTCAATTCATCTTTTATACAAAGTATTTAGTCATGCTTGATCAAAACTTACATTTGTATCAGTTTATCTTTAACAATAGTTTAAAGACTAACATTAGCATTTCACATTCAATAGAACATTTTAACACGTAATATCTTAAAATTCATTTTACATCATTCGTTATAGTTGCTATACAAAATTCAAAAAGCTTGGGTACAGTCTTTAAGTTAACACAATTGAAGTCTTTGGAGTAAACATATTCAGAAATGAGTTTCTCGGAACTTGAGAATTCTAAAAGAAATTATTTACAAAATAAATTTTCGCCAACTTGCGAATTCAATTTCTTTTCTGTTTAACAGATCAAATACATTTCAGTATTTAGCAACTTTAAACACATGACATAAATCGAACTTTCGATACAAAATAGAAAACAAGGAAAATTTTCACTTATCTTTTGGCTTATATAGTCCTGCATTCTCTTGGCGCAGAGCTCTTGAAATGTTGGAGTTGCTAAATTTCGGACTCTAAGTCGTCTCGGGCGGCTGGTATTCGATTCTGGACATTCTTTTCTTTTCATTCCTCGGGCGTTGAAACGGGGAGCTCTCCTTGTCGGTTGAGGATTTTGGAACTCCAGTTTCCTCTTTGGCTTGTACCTTGACGGCCTTGTTTCTGAATCTTTAAAAACCCTCTTTGTTCTTCTAGATTCCTGAAAAGGAATAGACCTCGCGTCGTCGGATTGCTTTCTTTTCATACTTGCTTTTGACTGACATATTCTTGTGGAATCTTCTTGTGGCTTGGGTTTTGTAGTTTTGCGTTTTCTTTGCTTGTCTCGCAAGAGCCTTTTACGCTGTCCCATAAGCGATGGATTCTGTTAAAGGGGAACCTTTACCTGTTTAGTACTCCTCGTTCTGGCGGAGCTTAGATCTTGTTGAAGTTGACTTCGCTTTGCCGTGCTTTCCTCAGTATTAGGTTCTTTTCGTTGCTGGAGGATCCTTGCTTGGCGACGGTGAAATTAATACACTTGGCGCTGTTTCAGGAGCCTGCAATAAGTCTTTTAAGATTAGAAAACGCCCATAATAGGGTTATAATATTATATATTAATAAGGACTATAATATAATTATTACGACTTTAATAGTAAGTTAATCGATGTTCGCGATAGATTGTTACCCATATCCTGCTTTTAAGTAAACCGTTCAAAATTTTATCTTCTCTATGATAAAAGAGCCTTCAAACCTGGGCTCAAATTTGGCTTCCCTATTTTCGGGAGCAGATGATAAGGAGTGCTTTAATTTTAGCACATTCTGACCTATGGTATATTCTACATCACGTCTCTTTTTATCATAGTATAGGTTTTGTTTCGACTTCGCCACATCAGAATTTTTCATGGGCTCATGAAAACTTTTCTGAATATCATTCAATTTAAACTCTTCCTGTCTTTGTTGAACGAAAAATAGCCTGCCCAGCCTTGACAATTCTTAGGCTTACTAGGTAACTATCTTCCAAAGCTTTTTCACTTGAAGTAAGCAAACCTTTCATTACTTGTTTACTATTCTTGAACTGCGTTGATTTCTTCTTAAAATATTTCTCAGATTTATCCTTTAAACTGACATACTCAGATTCAAAATATGTTTTAAGAAACCACAGTTTCATACTTTGATTGGATAATAGTTAACTGCAAACAAAAAATTGAGGTTGAGGGTCCATTTTATATCCGTTCTAAGAAAACTCAAATGATAAAATAATTTTCATTATATTTTCTATAAACAATTTTTCTTTTCTCTTCAATATTCTTAGTGCTAGTAAATTGTCCTGGATCTGTCACCTGTGAATTATCACTTTTCTGCTGAATCAATTCTAGCCATTTTTCCGTTTTGAAAATCTAGGTTTGTTTTATGACTTTTTCACCAATATTTAAATGCGCAATATATTACTTGTTCTTCAAAAATAAACGACGATATTCTCAAATAGCGTAGGGAATACAAGTAAGGAATACAAAACAACAATATAACAAAATACTGCTGTGAGAGACAGGAAATCGATGTAATAATGCTTCTAATTGAAAATAAAGCAATATGATCCCGGAAATGGTGGTATCATAAAGTGTAGACATTGTAATAAATGAATCAACTCTAAAAGAATTAATGAAATAGTATTATATTTTTAGAGGAACTTATTTTTATTTCGTATTAAATACAACATTCATTTTTATTACTCCATTTAAAAACATTATTTATGACGAATTTTGTTATATCTACGGTTTAAAGAATATTTGTGAAAATATTTTGCTCAAACCCTTGAGCAAAGGTGTGATCGGATAATTTTACGAGTGTTAGAGGAAAAAATTAACAGGATGTTGGAGTATTTAATTTTTGAATTTAATAGTTAAAAATACGTTGTTCCGTTGCGTACCACTTATTTTTCTCTTGCATACCACTGTTTAAGAACTAGAGTACACACTGAGAGCTCTAAAATACGAGACAGCACTGGGGCTAGTGTATATAGTAAACCTTTTCCCAATGTATTCCTATGAGACACTTCATATCAAATTTTGATGCTGAGATCCTTGGAATGTAACTGGCTGTAGAATACCTTAAGATCGATTGTTTCTTCAAGGCAGTTATTCCAGTTCATTCCAAAGCAGCCATCCAAGCTGCAGTTATAAATCATGACACAGATACCCAGATTATCTCAGAATTAAGACAAACCTTGAACTTTCTTTATAAACATAACAAAACGATCGTTTTTCAATGTATCCCTTCCCATGTAGGTATCGACGGTAAGGAAAAGGCAGACTCACTAGCCAGGAGGGGAACACATGAGCCACAAGACAGCAAACCATTCCCTCTAGAGTCACTTAAAAACATATTTTTGAGAAAATAATGGTTACTCTTAAATCTGACCAGGCAGCAAAATCAACAGGCAAATTCTGGAGGAACATTCAAGACACGTGGTAATGTTTTGTCAAAAACCCCGTAAAGAGGCTGTGGCAAACTAAAGACTGCAAATAGGCCACGATTGCATGGCACATCATATTAATAAAATTGGAATCTTTCTATCTAGTATATGCCAAATTTGCAATTAGGGCATCTTGAAAGCAGAGCATCTTCTTTTATGCATAGAACTAGATAAAGAGTCTCAGAAACGTGGTGAGATAAGTAAACTTTACTGGAATGCCAGAGCTTTCATTAACTCCTTTTAAAAAGTACACCTCTTATGTTCTTTTCCTTATTGTTTTAATTTTTAACTTTTTATTTTTGTTCCCATATTCATTTATTCTGATTTTTACTTTTAATGTTTGTTCTTTTTTATTATTTATCATTGCGCTTATGGGATACTTGAGCTGATAAATTTTTTGTATGATTATTAAATTACGATCCTACTCAAGTAATGAAACTTTAGGAGAATACTGTTGCGTGCGTACGGGCTCGTAATGGATTGAATGCACAAAAGGTTAAAAAGTTAATAAAATTTAATTCTTTCACAAGAAATAAAAACAAAATACTGAAATATTTCGTCATAGATATTCGTACAATATCACAATATCTCAAACGTTAAACAGAACTCAATTCAAAACAGAGAAAATTGATTCAATCTCACAGTGAATTCGCTACCATCAAATAACAATGCTAGGTAAACAACAATTACGTAACACTGCCCCCTTACCAAGGATTGCACGTACCGGGCAGTACCTGGAAAGGAAGCCAAACTTAGAATTAAGACATCAATACAATAATAAACATTACATAACAATAACAAAATAAACAATAATTCCAATCAAAGCAAATCAAATCAGCAAATTTCAGCAAATCAAATATTATCATATAGTAAATACAAATCAAATACTGTCAAATACTAAATGCAAATCAAGTACTATCATATGCTAAATACAAAAAGGACCATGGTCTTATACTATTTACATTACTATTTACAATAACATACACTACGTACTATGGCCATAGTGAGGAGCTAACTTGTCGTAATGTACGACTTTAGGCTCACAGTGCGATAACTTACGGATCCGAACGACGACATCGTTCAGTCTGTTTAGGACTGCTTAGGAACCCTCCCAAGGTGACTGTAGTGTCGGACAAAGTCCTTTCTTTCGAGTCCGAGTCCACAACCACACGTTGTCTCCTTCGTTGAAAGTATGTCTAGTAGCTCTGGTATCGTATCGGATCTTCATCTTCTCCGTTGCCAAATTGACTCACTTTCGTGCAAAGTTGTGCATCACTTCAAACCGGGGGGGGATATCTTGAGAGTATCCCTCACGCGAGGAAGACGCATCCGGAGGGCGACCAAACAAAAGCTCATATGGAAGACGAAGGTCACCACCAAAGAGCATTTGAGATTGGAATAGCCGATCATCTCATAGACAGCACTGCGGTAAACCAGTAGATACAGTGGTAACTCTTGTCCCAGTCCTGTTGGTTTCTGGAAACCACTAATGAGAGGTCATTGAGAATGGCTCGATTTAACTTCTCTACTATGCCGTCCGAATGGGAATGTAAAGGCGTCGTTTGGATTTGGTCAATTGCGAGTAGCTTGCAGAGTTCTTTTACAGCCGAGGTAAAGTTCCTTCCCTGATCGAAATGTAACTGAAGAAGTATTTCGAACCTGGAAATGCAGTGCCGTATCATCATCTCTGCTACTGTGATAGCCTCTTGATCAGGAATAGGATACGCTTCAGGCCACTTGGTGAAGTAATCAATTGCAACGAGGATGTATTTGTTGCCATCAGCAGTTCGTGGCAGAGGTCCTAAGATGTCAAAGGCGATACGTTCAAAAGTTGCTCCTACATTGTAACGTTGCAACTTCCCTCGGCTGCGTTTCTTCGGTCCTTTCCGACCTGCACAGGTATCGCAAGATCGGCACCACTTTTGCACGTCAACCTTTGCATTATTCCAGTAGAAGCGCTCTCGAACTCTCTGCAAGGTCTTCATTATTCCGAAGTGGCCTCTTGCAGTGCTGCTATCTAGTTCTTTAAGGACGTCCGGGATCCAGGATCTTGGAAGTTGCTGCTGCCATCGGAATATCTTTCCAGCATCCGATTCGAATTTCTGGTACAAGACGCAGTTTCGAACATTGAGTTAGTCCCAGAGAGCCCAATATTTTTGTCGTGGAACTATAGCTCGAAATGTTCTGCCAGGAAGGTTTTCTGTTCTTCATTAAATCAATTATGGTTTTAATGTCACGGTCCTCAGCTGGTCTTTCCTGACTTCCTTGTCGCTCCTTGGGATCAGCCGATGTTGAGGTTTGCGAACGGATTAGCTTCGACTCTGGACAAATATCGGCAGTTTTCTGGGCAAGGTCTTCTAGACAAGGCGTCAGCGTTTCCGTGCGATTATCCCTTCCGATGACAGATAGTAATGTCCTATTCCTGGAGTATCTGTATCCACCTGGTTATTTGACCCTCGGGATTCTTGAAATTTAAAAGCCAGGCTAATAATGTAGGATCCACGCGGAGCAGGAATTTTCTGCCGTATAAAAATGATGGAATTTTTTCTGCGGATTTGATTATGGCAAGCAATTTTCTCCTGGTGACTCAGTAATTCTTCTTCCGTTTAGCCAGGCACTTGCTCCAGTAAGCCACTACACGTTCTTGGCCCACTATTTTTGGGACAAACAGCGCCGACACTTTTATTGCTCGCATCCGTGTCGAGAATGAATGGGCTGTCGAGCTGAGGATACGTCAGGATTGGAGCAGATGCTAAAGTTTCACAATGCTGCTTAGAATATGCATAACAAGTAATGCAAAATGAACGCATAAGCACTGAAAACGTCTGTTAATCTGCAACTGAAAGACAATGCGACATGATGTCGTGAATGTGCTACTAAATGATAACGTTAGGGTAAAGTGAAAAACAAGGTATATATCATTGTAAATACAAGTATATAGTTTAAATTGCTGCGTACAATACGTAAAGCATGCTGTGACAAGTATATATCACTGTAAATACATGTATGTAGTTTAAAGTGCTGCGTAGAATACGAACAGCACGTAGTGGCAAGTAAAATGAGCAAGTTGTGCGAACAGAAGGTGAATTGAAAGAACCGCATTCATGCGTAACTCAAATGTGTAATAATATATGATAATGTATGGTGACGTAGCGACGACAAAATAGTAGCATAGTAAAGCAGGACGAAGCAACAACTTCGTAGTAAGTAAACAGTCTTTTTTAGTGCACCCAAAAGTGAACCTACCACATGCTGTATATACAATGTTTATAGCTTCCATAGTGTGTAGAGCACGTATATCAGGTTGTGCAGAAGCGAAAGAGAAAGTGCCGTACCCTTACGAAAATAAAGCGGATGCGATACAACGTCACAAACGTAACTACATGCCAATGCGTGGAGTGATAGCAATGCACAATAACAAGTATAAAACTCTGTAGAAAGCAAATAGTGAACAGTGTACTTAAATATAGACTAATGTCCTTATAATGTATATAATTGTATATAGTATGTATCAAAGCCGTGAATAGAATGTAATGCATATATGTATTCATGTGTACACACCACTTGTCAAGAAACGCTAAAAGCACAAGTATTTAAAAGAGAATGTATATCAACAAATCATATGTGAAATTGCCCTTGCCCGGCCATGTAAAGTATTTATGTTTAATAAATACTGGGCCCGGGCACATTGGATGAGGGTCTCTCCCCGGTGGCATGAAGGAAATTTCTGGTTCGCCGGATTGCAAGTCGGATGATCTGGAAGTTGCGTCTGGGCGCCTCGTGCGAGCCACCCATGAGGCCTCAATGGTCTGTTCTAGATAATGGGGGACGTGGCGCTACACCGATTAATCCTAATGGTAGAGGGATGGTGCCCACGTCTTCCCGTCACTTATAACTTCATTCAGGTTCTTAAATGCTATCTCACATTCTTTTGTCCCCACAAACTTTTGCTTGTTTCTCTGTAAGCATGTGAAGGGGTATTGCGATGGAAGAAAAATCCTTCACGCATCTCCTATAATCGGTGCAAAGCCCTAGAAAACTTCTCAACTGGTGAACGTCTCCAGTCTTTAACTGCTGACACTTTTTCGAGATCCGTGCGCATACCTTCAGCAGAGATGACATGTCTGACGTAGGTCACTTCCTGTCTGAATAAATTACATTTAGCGGGACTCAACTTAAGATTGGCTTCTTTGAGTTTTTGAACCAACTTTCTAAGATTTTCTAGATATTCTTCGAAACTCTTCCCGACGATGATGATGTCATCCAGCTATATCAGACAGGCTTCGTAGGAAAAACCTTTCAAAACAGTTTCCGTGAGACGCTCAAATGTAGACGGCGCATTACAGAATCCAAACCGCATCACCTTGAACTTCCAAAGTCCTTGTCCAGAAGTAAATGCCGTCTTTACTCGGCCCACTCTTTAGATCAAGTGTCGAGAACCACTTACTTTCAAAACGAGTGTCCAGAATGTATTCAATTCTAGGAGGAGGTTAAGTGTTTTTTTTCGTAACCTCGTTAAATCGGGGATAGTCAACTCAAATCTAGTTGAACCGTCTTTCTTCCTGATGAGGACGGTGGGAGCTGTCCATAGACTTGCTGAATGATCGAAGACATCACTTTCTTGCATGTACTTTAAAAGTGTATCAGGACTCGTACTTCATTTTATCTGTTTAGCGAACATAACGTGTCCTGACTAGACAGTGAGTTTACTGCAAACTATGTCCTATGGAATGTAGCAAAGACGACAAGATGAGAAGGGTTAAAATTATCCTCTATTTTTTCCACGTTTTCAAAGTCGTTCCCGCGCTTTGGGGTACAAAGACCAACCACTTGTGGTCAGAACGTAAAAATATAAGACTAATAACAAACTAAAATTTAAATAAGAGCTAACTTTTTAATATTTTGCACAGATGACTAGCACTAAGACTGGCCTTTTAAATTACTACTCTTGTAGTACGCAAACTGCGGAAATCTATAATATGTCTTTAGCTTTCAAGAGGACTAAAACCTCTGGCTTTAAAGGCGGACAGTAACTGATTGCAAGCTCCCGTGAAGACCCCGTGGCTAGATAGTTCACTCTCTCTCCTTCTACTACGCTCTTGGCAAAAAGCCACAACTTAAGGGGACAAGGGACGTTCAAATTCGTAAATTTCCTTAAAAAATTCGAAATTTCATTTTTTGTTTCTAAAAATAAAGAATAACGTAAGTGATGTTTACAAAAAAGAATTTTCAAGTTGCGATGAAAATTAAGCATTTTATAAGGAAATTTCGTTTTCGGCATGGGCATTTAAATGCGTTTAAAGGGCATTTAAAGGACTGCCCTATTTGTTTTTCAGACTTTGCACTCGCAGCCAAGCCACTAACTCATTTTATTTCGAACTGTAGAAGCTGCAACATGCATATTATTCTTTCCGTGAATGGCACAAGGAACTACTTCGAGTTTTGTTTACATTTAGCGTCACGACGAAGTTCGTTTGTTTTTATACACTCACGTTTGTGAAAATTGCAACACCATGAAGGACTTACGCGAGTGAGCTGAAATTTTCAGGAAATGCAAAGTAGCGCATGATATGCAAATGATTAGAATTGCAAATCCGTAGCGCATGCGTATGCTGAGCAGCGCCCTCTGAACGGCTGATGGATCCGAATAAATAGACGGCTGTAGCGAGGCTTGTATGGTTATCGGTGGTTATCTGCTAGTGGTAAACGTTAACTCAATCTGTACTTATGCCTCGTCGACGAAAGAGAGCGAGATTTGAACAACTTACAGAGTTTGAACGAGGGAGAATCATCGGCCTTCGTGAAGCTGGATTGTCGTATCGTGCAGTAGCCTCTCGTGTGCAGCGTAACAGCAGCACAGTGATGCGCGTTTGGAAGCAGTGGACGGACGAGTGTCGGACAACTCGGAAATCCGGGAGTGGACCCCGAAATGTGACGTCAGCTCGCGATGATAGACACCTGGTCCGCATGGCGCGGACGGACCGTACAGCTTCCTCTAGACAATTGGCAGCACTGTGGTCAATAGCTACAGGTGTTTCATTGTGTGCTTCATCAATTCGTAGACGTCTGCTGCAGTGTGGACTGCGCGCACGGACTCCTTTATACAGGATCCCCCTAACGCACGACCATCGCCGCCTGCGGCTACAATGGGCCAATCAGCATAGAAACTGGCGTGCTGATTGGCAGCATATCGTGTTTTCTGACGAATCCTGCTTTAATTTGTGGTACCATGATGGCCGCATTCGTGTCAGACGCTATGCCGGTGAACGCCACCTTCCGGAATGCATTATCGAACGCCACAGTGGACGAACACCCGGAGTTATGGTCTGGGGCGCCATAGCATATCATAGACGATCTCAATTGCTACGAATTGTGGGCAATCTGAACAGCAACCGGTATATCCGTGAAGTTCTACAGCCCGAAGCTGTTCCCTTCCTTCAAAGCTTGCCAGGCGCTGTATTTCAACAGGACAATGCCCGCCCTCATACTGCTCGGATTGTTAAATCCTTCTTTGCAGCGCAGCAGGTACAGCTTCTTCCTTGGCCTGCGTGTTCCCCGGATATGTCGCCAATTGAACATGTGTGGGATGTCATTGGTCGGCGTCTTGCTCGTGATCCTCGTCCTGTTGCGTCTGCAGACGAACTTTGGGTACGCGTACAAACGATATGGAATGCTCTTCCTCAGTCAGACATTCAAACTTTGTTTGACTCCATGCCACGTTGTGTAGCAGCACTTATTGCGGCGCGTGGTGGCCACACAAAATACTGATTCTGATCTCTTGTTCTTGTTTGTTTGCTTTGAACATTTAATCATTTATTTGTACCACTACCACTCAACTGTGTATTAAATTGCATTCAATTATGACGATTCCTTCTTGGTGTTGCAATTTTCACAATCGTGAGTGTATAAAGATTTATGGAATCGTAACATTAGCTATTATTTTTATTTAAGAAGAAAATGCAAATATTCCAGATTTTCATGATTTTAAATTTAAGGACTATTTAATGTGTGATTCTTTTAAGATTTTAGCCTGCAACCGAAAATTTTCAGATTACAAGTTATTTTTTATCAAAACAACAGAGCATTTGCTTACTATGCATTTTATGGGAAGTATGACTGAATGCATAAATTATAAAAACTAAACATATAAATGGTAACGGCAGATATCGGCTAAAGAAAAATTCCAGTGCTTTTAAGCATATGATATTTTAAAGAAGCCAGTTAAGAATGTAAGGAATTATCGCATCCATCGTGTGAGCTTCCGTGGTGTAAGTTGTTTTTATAAATCGAAAGTATGCATGCTGTGAGTTCCAGATGGCGAAAATCTGTGTCCCGTTCTTCAAGAAAAAGGAAACTTGCAAACGATAAAGCAAATAAAAGATGGAATAAATTCAAAAGTGAAACTGTTGAATGTTTTGATACTGGTTTGCACAAAGTATGCAATCCAAATGCTGATGTTTCACACCATTCTGATTTGGAAGTGTTACTACATTCTGATTGTCCTGACACACACAGTATAATTTTAAACAATAGTAAAATGTCCAGGACTGAACAGAAGTTGTGTTTCTTCAGTAGCGCTGGAAATAATGATGATTTAGTGGAAAATAATGCTTCTACTTACACTGTCATGTGTGATAATATGTGGATTCATTTACTGAAAGAACTTAGGTGTCAGTATTGCAATAAAAATGAACTAAAAGTAAACAAATATGATAATTTTGGTTATTCTTCAAAGCTACAGATAATGTGTAATTCATGCAATACACTTTATGGCTCAACATATTCAAGTCCACGACTGGCTGAACAGCGGCGTTTTGAGATAAACAAAAACATGGTTGAAGCTTTTCTAAATATTGGTAGAGGACATTCTGCTATGGAACAGTTTTCAGTGTCTCTTGGTATGAAAACAATGGACAAGAAGATTTTCGATAAATGTGTTGTGCAGCTTGTGAAAGAAAGCAAGAGTATAAAAGAGAAAGTCTTTGAGCTGTCGAGGAAAGCAGTACGGGAACAACATGAAATTATATATCCCTCTAAGATAGGAGAGGATATTATCGACATTGGAGTGTCATTTGACGGCACGTGGCATAAACGTGGACATAATTCCTTATATTGTATTGGCTGTGTCATTGATATTTTGACTGGCCTTGTTATTGATTTTGTGATAATTTCGAAATACTGCCATCATTGTAAAATTACTGCCCATGATTTGGGTGTCGATAGCGCAGAATATGCTGTTTGGTTCGATTCACACAAAACCTCAAGTATGTGCGAAAAGAACTATGATCGTTCTTCCACTTCAATGGAAGTATACGCAGCTGAGATACTGTGGAAACGTTCGATTGAAAAATGTCGAATGCGATATACCGTAATTCTTTCAGATGGGGATGCAAAATCATTTATACACCTTTCAAATTTAAAAATCTATGGCGATATACAAATTGTAAAGGAAGAGTGTTTAAATCATGTTGCGAAAAGACTTGGCACTGGGCTACGCAATAAAGTAAAAGAATGGAAGATAAAGGGAGAATGTTTGGGCGGTAAAAAGAAAGGAAATCTTACAGAACAAACTATAACTAAGCTAACAAACTATTACCGGAAAGCAATCAGAGATAATGTACCAGATGTAGCAAAAATGAAAACTGCAATATTTGCTTCCCTGTATCATTGTTGCTCTACAAATACCAATCCACAACATAAAAAGTGTCCTTCAGGAAGTGAATCTTGGTGCTTTTATAATAGAGCTTTAGCCAAAGGCACACAAATTCCTAACCATAGTACTATGAAGACGTTTCTATCTGAAAAGGTAGTGTCTAAGATACTTCCTGTTTACCAACGATTAGCAAATGATGAAATATTGAAACGATGCTCAAATGGAAAAACACAGAACTCAAATGAAAGTCTGCACAATTTAATTTGGCATCATTGCCCGAAAGAAGTATTTGTTTCAAAGCGAAGGCTAGAATTGGCTGCTCTGTCAGGAATAAGCCAGTTTAATATGGGAAATGTAGCTTTCGAACATGTAAAGAACCCCTCGATTACAAACAGTCCAGCATTATGTATTGCTAAGAAACGGGATGGCCGACGTTTAAAACAAAGTACTCTGAGAAACACTGTGACATATAAAACTGCTTTAGTTAAAAAAAGGTTTAACAAAAGTAAAATGGAAAAGAAACAATTGAAAAATGAAGGTATAACATACAGTGCAGGAGCGTTTTAAAAACAATGGAGATTTAGCATATTTACATCGAAAACTAAGTTCAAATTGTGTTTTCTGTTGGGTATAATTTTGGGTATTTTTCCATTACGTGTCTGCCACACATTTTGGAATATGTATATTTGCTTAGCGTTAAAGTACTGTATGTGTGCGAGCCATTTGTAAACTATTCTTCTAACTAAAAGATGATTTACGATTAAAAAACTGCATAGCGCAGTACCAAGTTTTGTTTTTGGTACTCTTCTGTTATCAGGACGGGATTCAGAAACGTGTGTCTATATGCATGTATGTGTGTATATGCATATATGTGGATTATTGGATTCATGTACGCATGCCTATATGTACTTATGTATGTATATGTGTATACACACACATGTATATGGACATAGATACACACACATGTATACGGACATACATACATATACATGTGCATACGCTAATCTGGTCCCGATAACAATAGTCTTTTTTTTTCCAGAATTTGTATTTTATTCTATTTTCTTAAGGAATTTTCTATGCATTATAATTTATATTTCTTTTTAATTAGTCATGTTTAGCCTGAAATATTAAAGTATTTTCAAAGCAATGTGATTCTGAATATCAAAATATGCATAAAATTGAATATCAAGTTATTTAATTCTGTTTTGATCTATGTTTAAATTTTATGCTACTTATCTATAATCTCTTCGACTTTAAAAGTTTTCTACCATCGAACAATCACATATTGATATACTTTCCAAAATAATTAAAATATTATGTTTTATGCATTTAGCTTTTTTTTCCATAAATATTAAACTATATTGAAATTGATATCATTATCAAGTATAAAAAGTTGCATAAAATTAAGTAAATATATAGTTTATTACCACAAAATCAATTACTAGGTCAGTCAAAATATGATTAGCACAGCCAATAGAATTCAAGGAATTGTGTCTACATTTATGCCATATGCCATGAAATAACACACCAGTGTCGATAATATACTCACCTTTCATAGACGGATACCAGCTTTTATGTTATTCCCTTACTATTTTTTGGATAACTGAGATACCTTCTCTTTTATACCCTTGATCACATTTACAAGCATTTATTGCAAGCTTTCCTATCCATTGCTTTGATACCAAGAGACATTGAAAATTGTTCTGTAACCGAATGTCCTCTACCGATATTTAGAAAAAGTTTGACACGCTTTTGTTTCAAATTACCATTGTGAAATCAATCAAAGACTTGAATAGATTAAATCCATTCCATTTATATAACATTGTATTTGCAATGCTATGCAGAAAAACCAAAGAAAATTTTTAGACAATAATATTTGAAATATAGGTAAAAGTAGGTTAGCAAGTAAATACAAGTCTACGTGATGTACCGTGTGTTATGCTTGTCTACAGAGCATAGCATATAAAATTTATTCTGTTTAAACCAAATGAACAAAATTGAGCTGAGAAAGAACTAATAAATGAAGTAGTAATATAATAGAATGCAGAAGCATTTATAAGTCATTTTCAGGTGTGTAAGTAAAAGTAAATCTTTATATTGTGTTTTCACGGATTTCAGATTTTTGAAAATTTTGAGTACTAAAATTATCTCTTGCGTTTTAATTGTTATCGAATTATTTTCATACTTGATTTACATCATTCCAATACTATTCATAAGAGAACTGTGCATCCATTTTACTATTGATGAACTTTTCTAGGAATTGTTAGGCTTTTCGTAAAATAACGACCCATAAAAATTCAAAAAATTGTGAAAAATTTAATAAATAATTTATTTTTCAATAATGTTTCATCCTATTTTAAAATGCATGCCCAATTTTGTTTATCATTTGATATAGATTCATTAGGAAAATTATTGTAGGTTTCTGATTAATTTTTATGCGCAAGGGGCTATATGAATATAAGTATAAAAACGTAAAAATACATAAAATTATTTCACTTTTTTTTTGAAAAATTTTACCTCTATCATTATAAAATTGTATATTTAGGTAAATACATGAACAATACACATAACTGAAAAATATTTTAAAGTTTGAACAAAAAAGAAGAATTTTTCATTTAAACGTCCCGTGTCCCCTTAAATATTTAAGCGTTAGCAAGTACAATTTACATAAATATATTCACGCGTTAATTCTGGCCTGGAATGGAAAATAAGAGATGATAGTAAAGTTTTAAAATAAAATAAACGTTGGTCAAACTTAAGATCCTTATAAGTGTTCGTACCTCTACCTGTTTAGCAATCGGTAGACGTCTTTGATGTTGCTTGATTGGTGGATGATCACCGGTATCGGTTCTATGTTGGGTCAAACTGGTTCGACTCACGTCAGAAGACGAGCGGGAGAAAACATCTTGAAGATCTTGAATGACTCGTTCGGCAGCATTCCTCTCTTCGTCGTTTAATTGCGCATTCTGCAATAACTCCGATATAATGCTCTGTGAAGACACGGATTCTGGAGTGTTAATGTTTCGTTTTACGCTGATTACTGGAGTACATGCTGCCACCACTTCACCTTTCTTAATAACTCTCGCCTTTTCAATTACGTGATAACTCTCACCGGGATAACTGTTCGCGATAGGTCGACGAGTGCAGAGGCTACTAATACTCCTTTTGGACTATTACAGTTCTCGGGATATTCTATGATGCCGTAGTGGAAATTTCTATTTTCGGCTATGGATGCAAGAAGTAGAAATTCTGTTTTTGCTGGTATTGTGATATTGGCTTGTGCTATGATTTTGTGGGCAGATTTAACTCATTCTTCATTAATTCCGAATAAGGCTATGTCCTCAGAGGTAGAATGCAGTTCGTTATTTTTAAAATCCAAAGAATAATTATATTTCTTTAGAAAGTCCAAACCGAGTATGCAAGGGTCTGTAATCTCTGCTACATATGCCGTGTGATGGTAAGCGGTACTTTCAAACGTAATGTTAACGTTTAATTTTCCTTCGATTTCGATCTCCTCGCCTGACACAGTCTGAAGGGTAATGCAGGGCGGTGTCCAAATGAGTTTGCCTTTCAGTTGTTAAGCCACATCTTTTCGAATGATGGTACCATTGGCTCCTGTATCGACGTTCATATTGCAAGGAATCCATTGATATGCCGCATGATGAAAAGTCTATTACTGCCGTCCCTCACTGCAGAAACCTGAGGCACTTTAAACTGGGGCTTTTCATTATCTGGCAACCTCTGCCCCGCGAGATGGTCTCTAATTAGTTTCCCTCCTTATTGATAGGCACGGTTTTAACATCCGTGCCCTGGTGTGCTCGGCAGTTTCTACATATGTGCCTTTCAGCATCGCATTTCCAGCACTTTACGGTCGGTTTCTTCTCACCAATACTCTGTTGCAAAGCATTCAATTGTCTTGTTAAATCATCTAGGCTAGCTGCCATTTGATCCACTGGCTCTTGGACTTGCGCAGCTCTGATTGGGTGTCGGTCTCTGCGAGTTGTTGTTGGGCTGCCTCCAATTTCATGGCGTACGATAAAGCACTTTTAAAATCCTTCACATAAGCCATTCGCAGTGTTTTCTGTATTTCAGAATCCCAGATGCCGTTGATAAAGTACTGCAGCGACTGGATTTCACTTGTTTCTCTCCGGCACTCCGTAACGGCGAGATAGGACGACATTTCAACATCCGCGGCGAGCTCTTGGAGTTTTTCGGTGGGCTTCTGTGGACGGGATTTTAATTGAAGCCTACTCTAGTCCTTCAAACATTTCTCCCCGAAGTGCAGCTCCAATGCAGCGGACTGAGCTTCGAAGTCTAGGCTCTGGTTTTCGGGAAGAGTCTGCAGGATATCCGCGGCATCTGCTCTCAAAGAAGCGGTGAGATGGCAGGCGTTAGCTTGGGAATCCCATCCATTCGCATCCGCAACTATAGAAAATTGTGTCTTATACACTTGCCAGGAGGTCTTTGCCGTCATATGTCGATAGCTTCAGAGAGGAACAAGGAGACACGGATAAAAATGTAACCAGCTTCCATCTTTTCTTTAACGGATTCTTCGCCAGCTCTCATCTATTCTTCGAATGCCGCAAAAGCAGTGACGAGCTGTCTGAATTGTTCTTCCATAGCTCTAGTGAATGGCATTCTACCCCACTCCTGACTCTAAAATTGTTGCGAGCGTACTGACTCGTAATGGATTGATTGCACGAGTCATGAAAAAGTAAATAAAATTTATTCTTTTCACAAGAAATAAAAACAAAATACTGAAATATTTCCTCGGAAATATACATACACTATCACAATATTTCAAACGTTAAACAGAACGCAATTCAAAACAATGAAAGTTATTGCAATCTCACAGCGAATTCGCTACAATCAAATAACAACGCTAGGTAAACAACAGTTCGCTTAAAAAAGCTGCAAGTGAGCTGTGGTGTTTCAATTCGGCTTTTATAAGCTTTTTAATTTTTCACTAGAACATTCTGGTAAAACCTATTTTCTCGATTTCTGTGGATGGCAAGAGGAATTACGAGATATTTATTTATTAAATATTAAATGCACGCACTCTTTTATTTTCACTTTTCCGACGTAGCATTCTCTTCAAAAATCGTCTGCACTGCACGGGAAAATAAAACAATTTTTATTACAATTCTAAATAAATAGTTAAATAAATAGTAAATCTCTAACAATATTAATAAAAACCTCATTTATAACCTCTGAAAATTCATAAATTTCTATTGCGTAAAGTCTTTGGCATATAAATTGTAACAAAATTATAAATTAAAAGATGTTACCTATTACTACTTATTAGTAAATCACAAAAGAATGGCATTGAATGGTGTTTAAGAACAAAAAATTAACCTAGAATTATTCTAATGTAACTATTAATTGATATTACGAGGCAAGCTGAAAATGATGTTGGATATCCAAAATTTTGAAATGAAATATCTCCATAAATCTTTATCGTATGGGAAAGGAATTCTTAATTTTTATTTTAACATTTTTCTAAATATAAGAACAGGGGGAACGCATAATTTTTTAGATTGCGTTTAAGTTTTGTAAAAATGGTGCTTTAAAAATTAAAAATGCTAAAACATGAAGATTCGAGTCATTTAAAACATTTTTGTAAGTGGAAATACATGGACAAAGAATTTAGAATCAAAAGTCTTCGGCATTTTAAAATATTTAGAAATTTTTGATGAGAAGTACTTTGACGGCCAAATCATTGGCAGAAATACTTATTTAACATT
>KK122576.1:490879-505815 GCA_000611955.2 Stegodyphus mimosarum | reverse complement strand
ATCTAACCAATGGAGCCGCATGCAGCAGCGAGGAACCTGGGAGACAGATGTTTTGGGGAGGGGAACTATTGACAAGTCATTACCAGTTGAACCAGAAACGCACTCAACACGTGATATATGATAGCACGAGTATTCAGCCAATCATCGGATGAATTAGTTGGTTCCGTTTTGCGTACTACTTCTCCTGCTCTTGTTTCTGTAAAATCCGTAGTTTTTTCCATACTTTTCGCAGCTCGTAGTTCTTGATTCTACGGAGAATTCGTAATAGTTGGAGTCTATGCAAATCTAGAATTTTTCAATCCTTCTGTTTTGCATCCTTTCCAACAGTCAGAAAATATGGTATTGGCATCCAACAGTCAAAAAATATGGTATACATTCCTTTATCATGGCCGCAAACTGGTTGTGTTTAATCTTGGAATGCTACAAAGAAACATTCTTAATTTCATGACATAACACGTCGAAACCCATCGAGGTAAAAGAATGAGGCTCATATTGTTTTTGTTTTGGGTAACAAGACTTTTGTCTATATCGACTGTTCTGGTGGCACGTCTGAATTTTTGTTTTTTTCAACAACAACAAAGCACTTTGCTCATACAGTTGTTCCACTTGACAGTCACATTGTGGTTTATTTGAAGCTGAAGATAAAAAATTCAGCCGGCCTATTTCTTGACACCATATATATATCGTAAAGCAGCGAGAAAAAGGATACATGATCCATTGACCGATGTCTGCATCTGTATTTTTTTTCTTTTTTTGCCATCATCGTAGACTGCCCAGGCACCTTGGTCATGAGTCATTCGAGCATAACCTCAATAAGATGATCACTTGAACAGTCTTTCCTTATGAAGAATTTCATTCTTTTGGAAAAAATGGTTGCTTGCCTCTTTGTCTTTCGTTAGGCAATTGCCAAATTGTGCACTCCATCTCAGTGTTTTAAAAAAAGGTTAGTTTATCCAAAAAAAAAAAAAAACTTTTTTTTTAAAAAAGTGGGTCATTACAGAGTTGCTATAAATGTTTAAACTCTTTAAAAATTGTCACTAATAGGTTCAAGATAATTAACTAAGTTTAGCTGTAACTATCCATAAAAAAAAAAAAAAAAGGACAGAGAGCTTCACTTATGTGATACTTCATTAAAAGTTTAGTTGTAGTCCATGAGGGTCAATTATTCTGGTAACCAGCTAACGGAAAAATACTGAATTTTTATGAAGATTCAAACATTCTTTAATCTGTTAATGTTTGTTTTACATCAATATATAATGGTACATTATTAAGTTTATCCACAAAATACTACATAATTTCATTTTCATTGTATTTCAAAGTAATTTGATAAAGGTTTTACTTTCTTAAATATAGCATTATCTCGAATACACGCTACAAAATGAAATTAGCCAAAGTATATAAAATTCGGAATTATATAATTAAATAACCTACATCCAGTGGTCTCAAACTGAAACTGCACACAGGCCAAATGCCCAATCTGAAAGTTGCCAACAGGCTGTATTTAACCCCTGAGAGAGAACACAGCTGCTGTATTTTCTTCCCATGAAAAGACTTAATGTCTATTTCAACACTTTTGTTTGCTCTTTCAATTTAGTGTCCCCCCCCCACAACAACAAATATTCGCACAAATGTATATAGTTCTTTTATGGTTTATTTGCATCTACAGTTCGCAAAATTCAACTGATATCAACTACTGGCACCAGAACTGCATAAATTATAAAGCTGTAAGAAAAGGGATACATGATTCATCAACCATTTTGGTGTTAAATTAAAATTCAGGCATAACTTTATCAGATGATTACTGGAACAAAGCCCTGTTTTTAGTCGATAATTCCACTATCTTGGAGCAATTTGATGTCGTCATCACTAAATAATTACAAAACTGTAATGTCCGTTTTAACTTTTTAGTAAAAAATAAAATAAATAAATAAATAAAAGTTACTTAACCTAAAATGAATGAAATAATTTTCAATATATGGTTGTCACTAAATAAAGAAGAAAATTTCTTCTAAGGCTGTCAGTTCGACTGAGTTATTAGAAAGATTTGGCAGGTTTCGTCTAGAACCTAACAGAATTCTACCCAATTTTTCTAGAATTTAATCAGAAAAACCTCATTTTTCAAAGTAAAATATTAATCATGTTTCTTTTACATTAATATGTCTACTGTAGCTCCAGGTTTTAAATGGCTCTTCTTGGTGATTAAAAACTGTGCAATGGGGTTAGCAGAAAAAATAGTTTTTCTATTATATAATTCCATGATGTGCATTCAGCAGACGTAATACATCAATGAAATTAATTTTCCTTGTGAATTCAATTATATGCACAATTTCAGCATTCAAAAGAATTCTTATTATCTCATGATGATAATATCCAATTTAATTCGGCTATAAATAATCAATATGAGGGTGTGACATATCTGCTCTGGGTCTCACAGTACACTTGCTATGAGTCATGTGATCACAGTCAGTTTACGGACCCCACACGATGTTTCCACATTAGATAATTTTCCTACATTTATAGTAAATCTGTGCAATACCTAACCACAAATTATATAGTGACTTTGTGGGAGAAATGAAAGGCAAATAACAATGGAGAATGACCATCAAACATAAGTAAAAATTAACAAAAATATGCTTAATTTCTCACTGATACAGTACTTCTCGACTTTAAATTTTCAAAAGTCAAAACTAACTTGGCTGAAAGTAAATTCCTATAGGGCAGACATCCAGTAATAATTACTATCCTTTCTGCTGATGTGGTATATGTTAATATTTAACTGCCTTTCTTTATCAGAGTTTGGGTTACTACAAAAAGTATACTCATGCATGGGGACCTGAAGCCTTAGGGGCCTTTGGGTAATCTTATTCCCGATAAAGAAATCCTTATGGGAAACTGAGAAAGTTCCTACTGTTCTGATAAAATATTTGACTTTCAATAAACTTGCTGTCCCAGTTTTGGGATATAACTGATTCCACATGCATGTTTTATTTTGGAGAAGGGGTTAAAATAAATGAGTAATGAAGAAATTCTGTAGTCAAAGTCAGTACCATAATTGATTAAGCGAGTAAGTCATAATATATAGCTCCTCAAATTTTGCACTTTGAGAGTACACCTTTAACTGAGAGAAAATATGAAATATTTAACATATACTACACAATTTTTAAAAAACTAACTATTGTGCCTAGTTTCACAATTTTTTCAAGGTTATTAGATGGGACATTGATACGCCTGAAAAAAAGTATCTAGTGGATTTGAAATAAAGTTTAATAATTTAGGAAAATACTTTTGTAAGACTCTAATAATTGAAGTCTTGAATTACACTGCTTCCTTGCATGCAAGATAACTTATATAAATTCACCATAATCTGCAGAAAGGAAATGCCAAATTAAACCTACTGACCTAATTATTCATCTGATGTAAAATCTTTTAATTAGTTAAACTTTTAAAAACATAATTAAGCATTAATTTTTAAAAAATCAATTTCTGTTAATATTTTACATACAAATTTACTGAAATTTTTTTATTTAGCGCATTTTTACAATTAGAGACTATTTTAACTACTGCCGTGATATTTATTTGTGCTGTATCATAAGTGGTTTCATATATATCCTGCACGCAAGTCTGAAAAAGAAGGTTTTGAGAAAAAGCTCTTACTTTTGGAACATAAATTTCAATCATATAGCAATAAAACCACTTTTGGCATGATAACTTGACACTTAATATCTCGATATTCATGTAGGTGAAAACAAAATAATTTATAAAATGACACAAAATATACAACCAAACAGCAAAAATCATTAAATGTAATCTTAAGTTGCATGGTACTCATCATTAAAATAGTAACAGAAGTAATTAATATTATTTACCATATTGTAAAACTTACCTTCACATAATGCTTGTAACAAGAATTTCAAATAAAGTAAAATTTTAGTGATATAAAATTCACATATATTCTATTAGAATTTCACAAAAACAATTTTTATCACAATTCAAAATTTTCTGCTTTCATATACAACACCTTCCTGTTATTTAATTGTTTCTAATTGTGAAATGTTATGTAAATGTCCGATTTTGCAAATACACAAATTCAATTCTGAAGCTTTTCATTTTTTTCAGCTTCCTTTATTCGTTGCAAATCACACTTTTTTGCTGTTTGTAAAGAAATCTGTCCCACTTGAAAACCCAAATTTTGAATGATTTGCAGTCTTCCTTCATTAAATCCTACAACTGCTACATTTGCAGCTATATCAGAGCAATTACTTTGCTTGAACTGCTTGTCTTTGGATAGGATTTCCATATAACAGAATTAAGGGGTTCATTGGGATTCTGTGTTCGACCACCAAGGCAATGTTTAAGTAATGTGGGTTCCGATAATTAAAAAAATTCTTTTATGCTGCCCATTACTAACACTGCCATTACATTTTTATGTTTAAAATCTTCCAATTTTCCAGTTGCGTTGGCTTTTGTGTACTTACACCAAGATGCATTTCCTTGTCGCAGTGGCCCATCATCAGTTGAACATTAATGGGAATAAATCGCCCATATAGCTTTCCCATAACATGGTCTTTGTTACTTCGTATAGCTTGTCCATAATATAAATATTTGATCAATAAATTTATCCATTAAATATCCTTTTCCACCCAGCTTTACCTCTCATAGAGTGCTTCAGTTCTCATAATCTACTTCCCATCCTTTCTGTACATGACCTGCACATTCTACTTTATTTAATTCAACACCAGGCCCATAAACGTTGCTCTTTTGAAGTTCAAGAAATGTTTTAGTATCGTTATTCCGAATATAGTTTATGTACCGAGTGTTAGTTGCTTCAGAACGAGAAAATATTCTTAACATACAATAAAACTTCCATTTTCCATGAAACCTCCTTAATAATTTGCTGCCATAAAACTACCAAAAAATTATTTGGGATCAGGTGGGAAACCTGATCCCAAATGATTTTTTGCACAATATCATGCCTTCTTTTCCAGTTCTCAAATTCTTTAACATTTTATTCTTTTTTACCCCATACACAGTATGAACACAATACTTTAAGATCTAGCATTTTTCCAGTTTCAATACCAATTATACCTGTTATTCCAATTTTCAATGAGTGACCTTGCGTTTTAAATGATCCGTCACCACTGACGGTAAGCTGTGACTATTCTATTACTTCAATTTCTTGCATTGAAGCATTTAACATTGATAAATCAGCAACATCTTTCACACAACAGGTAATCTTTTGCAATGATTTACGGTATACACTTTTTCAGACAGGTGGGGGCAAATCCATTGCACCACAGAAATTCTTTAACCCAGATAGATCTTGGCCAATACATCTTATATCATAAATAAAGGAGGAGGAGACATTCAGGAGACATTCTAAAAGAATTCAGTTTTTTACAACCAGCACATTCAATCGTAAACACAGATGATAATCCACAATTTTAGAATTTCAAATATATTTATGTTTGAGCCACATACTTTGCATCACAAAACACTTGAAATTTCAAAAAACAAAATATCAATTTCTATTATTCTGTATCCTAAACTCTGTGTTGCACTAAAAGTATTATTAAAGCAACCACTGTTTTAACTCTTTAGACGAACTAATATTGTCAGACCCTTAAAATTCATTGACATTTGTGTATTTATTGCCATAAACCTTTTTGGACACTCTCCTAAAGGACACTTTTTTAACTTATCCATCAGAAAGCAGAAATAAAAATAAGGAGTTAAAATACTAAATTTTAATAATTATCACAAAGCACTATGAAGAACACAGTTAAATAATACACAGTCCAGTCACATTAATGTGACCACCACGTACTTTCCATGTCAGAGTTAAATAACCAATCACAGAAGGCAGGTGGCAGCACAGTGCAGTTGAGCGTATATAAAGGGTGTGTGAGGGCTTCGGAAAACATTTCAATCGTTGGCGTAATGCAGAAACGAAGCGATTTATCCGACTTCCAAAAGGGCATGATCATTGGCTTTCGGGCCAAGGGTGGAAGCATTTCCGAAACGGCTGAGTTTGTGAACTGTTCGCGTGCCGCCGTGGTAAAAGTGTACCGTGTATGGCAAAATGGGACTGTCCAAAATCAGCGACGTGGCAAATGTGGTGCACCACGGGCCATAGATGACAGAGGCGAACGACGGTTGCGGAGATGCGTTCGGGCAGATAGACGGGCTACCGTTGAGCAACTGACCACCAAAATGAACCAAGGGGCTACCAAAAGTGTCTCCCAAAGTACTATTCAGCGAACATTGCTGCGTCTGGGCCTCCGAAGCAGACGCCTGGTTCGTGCACCTATGCTGACTGCTGTTCATCGACGGCGAAGGCTAGAATTTGCACGCCAGTACAGCAGCTGGACGTCCACTGAGTGGCGACAGGTTGCGTTTTCGGATGAATCGCGTTTTATGCTCCATCGGACAGATGGACGTTGGCGTATAAGGCGTGAAACCTCTGAAAGGAACCACCCTGCAACCATTGCCGGAACGGTCCAAGCTGGAGGCGGGAGCATTATGGTCTGGGGAATGTTTTCCTGGCATTCTCTAGGTTCACTGATCATTGTGGAAGGCACAATGGATCAATACAAGTACGCATCTGTCCTTGCGGACCATGTTCACCCCTACATGCGCATTGTTTTTCCTCAGGATGATGGCATCTTCCAGCAGGACAATGCGAGGTGCCATACAGCTGCCAGTGTACGTGCGTGGTTCGAAGAGCACCAGGATGAGTTTACCGTCCTCCCCTGGCCAGCAAACTCACCTGACTTAAACCCAATCGAGCATCTGTGAGACCATCTCGATCGAGTTGTTCGCGCCATGGATCCTCAACCGCGTAATCTAGCGCAGCTGGCCACGGCATTAGAGTCGGCATGGCTCAACATCCCAGAGAACACCTTCAGGGACCTATGTGACTCTCTTCCTGCACGTCTCGCAGCAGTCCGCTCTGCGAAAGGTGGTTATTCTGGCTTTTGACAGATGGTCACATTAATGTGACTGGACTGTGTATATACTGGATATAAATTCAATTACAATTGCAAGCAACACAAAAATTGAATTAAAATCAAATAGCAATACTAACATAAGGGGGGAAAAATAAATAAACAAACCGAGTATGTATGTGCATGGTTCTCTTCTTCGGCCATTAATTCGATTAAAAACAAAATAAGGCTTTGTATGCAATGACAAAGTTAGGATGAGTGCAATGTGACTTCTAAATGTAAACAAACTGTCATGGCAGCTTACTCAGGGCATTTAAATCAAAAACCATGAAGTTCGTATTTTCCTTTATAACTCGGCAAATAATTATCAGAGAAGTAACAGTATGGTATCATTTTATTCAGAATAAAATGCTCTACCAAATAAAATTTTAAGAATTGATTTTTTGATCATTTTTAAAGATAAGGTTTTAAAGGTCCAGATTCAAAGCATGATCTATTTATTAGTCAAATTGCACTTGGCGGCACTGTCGATGGGCTAACGGAGTACAGACCAACCTCCTTTTCCAACTTTGTTAAAGAAATCCACTTTTCACCACAAGTGACAATATAGTCCAGAATTTTGTTCTTGCATTGATATTCGAGCAGATGAGAGCAGGCCCGAATACATCTGTCCTTATCTTGCTTGAGTCAACTCATGCGACACCCAGAGATTGAACTTGTAAGTCAAGTTAAGGCAGTGCATAACGTGACTAATGGACATGGCACTAACATCTAACTCCTTAGCAAGCTCTCGAGTTGTTGCATACTGATCTTTTTCTATAAATTCTTGTAGGCGGGCTTCATCAACTTCAGTAGGCCGGCCACAGTGCTCTGCTTCTTAAATATCACTTAAAACTTCTTGAATGTCCTTGTTTTTGAACTTTCAGTACCAAACCTTCACAGTGTCATATGATGCAATATTAGTACCTAAAGCTGTACACATGATTTGGCAACATTCTGTAGCTGACGTTTTACAACACAAATGGAAGTAAATGTTGATTCCAATCTGGAAGCGTGATAGTTCCATTTCAGCCACCTTGTACTTAATAATAAATTTTTATTTACAGTAAACAGTAGAAACTCCCATTTGTTTATATCTACACGAAACTGTAACAATACAATGGAGATGAAATTCAAAATGGTACTCTCATTTCAACCACGTAATTAACCAC
This sequence comes from Stegodyphus mimosarum, assembly GCA_000611955.2. Lineage (NCBI taxonomy): Eukaryota > Metazoa > Arthropoda > Arachnida > Araneae > Eresidae > Stegodyphus > Stegodyphus mimosarum. The sequence goes on along the minus strand of KK122576.1, from coordinate 497,660 downwards.
ATATAATGGACACACAACTCCATTCACACAAATCTGTCGCATCTTTCCTTTCAACTAATTTCATACTAATTTTACACTTAGGACATTCGTACATTTTCGCAATCAAACCATAATTCATGCGCCATTCTATCACACATCTTTTGACCTTATCTTGCAACCGAATCAAATAAGTAAAATCCGTGCGTTCAATTCTTTCAACGGCAGCCATTTTGCTCACACAATCTACTAGAAGCACAGTGAAATGACAAAAATTCAAAAAGCGCGCTTAAATACTATAAACTCTAACCTTAAACCCTAACGATTTTCATGACGCCAGAGGTTACCAGATTTGGCGACTGGCCCCTAATCTGCAGTCTAGCCAAAAATCCTTAATCCTTCCCGTTTTATTCACTTAAAACTTAATTTTATATGCAATATGCATGCAATTAAAAAGTTTTTCAAAGAAAGAAATATAATGTTGCAAGGTATTTTCTTCCCCCTTTCCATATCATTCCATATCTAGCACATGTCATTTGAGTTTTCCCCAATACTGGTGATGTAAATGAAACTCAAAGCTACAATAATAATTTTACAGCAGTATTAATTATCCAATCAGATGCACTGAGAATCAAAACAAATTCATTCTGAATTAAGATATGATCCTAACACAACTTACTTGCTTTCTACACTTTGGCAAAGTTGGGCAGCTGTTTTCTTACTGAAAAGCTATAAAAAATATAAACATTTTGAAACAAGCACTAGTACTGTGCCAAGTTGTTTGTGGCCAAAACACATTTTTTAAAATAGATGAATGTTTAATATGCCCCAGTTGATCTTCATTATGGATCAACATTCTACACCAGAGATAGGCAGACTTTTCCAGTTTATGGGCTACTTCTAGGTTGCATTCCACCCAGTGGTGTAGGTTTTTAATTGAGGATATAATTTCATTTCTGTTCTTGAATGAATCAAATAATTAATGGCCGACTTCCAGAAATGCTTTTTTTTATCATTCTTCCATCGGCGAAAGGTTTCTTATATTTAGCTAACACGACTCGCACGAAATGATGCAACTGCTACAGTTTTACATGACTGTATAGTACTGCGTTTAATAAAATATGATTGTTGTCTTGATTAATTGTGATTTAGATTCTTTTAACTTTTGTTTAAGCAATTCGTTTTGTAATGAAAATTCTGAATCACAACTTCCATGCATACTTTTGAAATTTCCAATCCTGTATTAAAATTGTACGTTTTTCTTTTTTTCGACACTGTACCCCTCTTTAGAAATATGCCATATTACTATTTTTCCTTACAAAATTGTCAAGTTGAATCACAACTTCACACACACAGACCATTGACATATTCAATGCAGTGAACAGCGAACGTACGTGATTCAATGAATCTGTAACCGACGTATGTACTTAAGTATCATAGTGCGCTTCCAATGAAGGTACATGTGTCGTCTAGACATTCATCAAATCATTTGCTTAAGTAAACCGTCGCATTGATTGTGAAAAGCCAATTCTCCAATCTAGCTGGCATCAATTTTCTATAAATGTGTTTCTTTTAGTATGCACATCCTGGGTCTTAGTAAAGGCAGTCACCCCAAAATGTCTTGACGATGTAATTAATACCTACTACAGTTCTACATGATCAATATTTCTACAACACTACTTCTAAATTCTACTCCCATTATATATATGTTTGGTGCACAACTAGATGTTAGAGCAATCCCATATACAAAATTTCAACGTTCTACAACCATACATACATATGTACGTTGGTACATGTCACGAAAAAAACCGTTTTGAACCCATTTTCGAAAGAGTTCTTTATTTCGTCCATAACATACACACATCAAGCAAAAAAAAATCATCCAAATGGATTCGAGAATGGTCAAAATGATTTTTCTGTTGAAATATGATAACTGAAATTGTACACGATTATAATACTTTACTTCGCAGAAGGTAGTAATGAGAGAAACATTATAAAGAATTTTCCTTACGACGTTTTTCCAATACAAATTTACATTGATTCATTTCATCATATTACCATTTTACTACAATTTAACATGCATATCATTTAGCTGAGAAAACCAAGCGCATTTTATATTGTTAATATATTTACGTTAAGATACGTTAATATACTGAATCGAAAGAAGTTAAGAACATTTAATGTGAAAATAAAAAACGCACAATCAGAAATATCATTCCATAGAAAAACACGCAAAATTAGAAGCATACGCATCAGTATTCAGTACGATAATCGATATATATGCCATCTTTTAAGCAATACAGACTAATAAGCAAAGAATTTATAATAAAACTTCACAATAGAAACGAATTCTACAAAGTACAATATATATAAAAGGAAAATTTACAAAAACATATCCAAATAAAAAAATTAAACACTTTTTAACATTATTTGCTACTTAGCAACTAAATTAAATTACTAACCTCAAAAATAGACATTTTTATGCCTCCTCAATCAGAAATTTCGTATCACAAACCTTCTAAAATATTAGAATACGCTTCACCGTATCCAAACAGACAATATTGCGCACGCGCAGTTTTCATTGTATACGAGATGTGTTGCCAAATTGTAAAAAATAAACATCAAAATAAGTAGATACGAATCTGCCACCCAAGAATACGTAAGCTTCCTTGAGCAATCTGTAGGATCTTGGATCTTGCTGCTGGCAGTCAACTACCGAAGAGTTATAACCAGTACATAAATATTATGCCAATGGCCATTAACAGTATAAGTTTAAATTAAAGGTGTTTAACGCCACGCACAGAGGCGAGATCAATAATTGAGTTATTAATTATGTAACAATCTTGCTTTTAAGCAAGAAGAAAGGAGATGAGGACTTTGGCAAACGCCGTTTCCTCTAGTTCTGAGGTGGTTAAAAATCCACACTACATACGTACACGTATCATGTTTTCCTCAGCTTCGTTGAGTAAACTGATTTTTTGTTTCCTTTTAAGATATTTTCTTTGCGAAAAAAAAAATTGGAATACTTTGGAGTTAAACATATAGCTCTCAAATATTGTTTACTATTTTGAATAAGTCTTAATTACGAAAGTCTCCCACAGTAATTTATTATTTCACCAAAAACCTCCTAAACTTCGTCACGGAATTTGTCGTTCAAGATATAGCTACCTCTAAAGTTACTCATTTTTGCTTGAGTAGAAATTAGTTTTATAGAAATTTGAAAAGATTGTACAGTGATATAAAAATTTTAAAGTAGAAGAAATTGAAATTAAGTATCAGTATCTAACTCCTTGTTTTATTTATTCAGTATCTAACTCCTTGTCTGGTGCTGACAGTTGTACCAACTTTTCTCTACTTTCAACTTTGGAATGTAATTTGGCTGACATTTATGCTGCTAGAGCAGAGCTTTATTTCAGTCAGATCACTTCTGCAGTACTTGTTTCACGGAATTTCTGCAGTACTTGTTTCAAAGAATTTTTGCAGTATTTATACAGAAATCTTAATTGTTGTCCTTGTTCAGATGAACTCTCCTCACGTCTTCCCATATTTAAATAATTTTACAATAGATCAATCTGAATCTTTAGCTCCTAAAGACGTTTTATAGTTTTTTGGTGTAATCAGTTAAGCAGTAACAACATTTTATTATTCAAGTAGTAAGATTATTGCCAAGTTTGGTTACAAATGGCGTAGCAACAGCGAATGCACTTTAGTGGAAAAAAGAAAAAAGAATTGGGCTTTTCTGGAATGGCAACATCAAAATAATACTCAAGAGATATTTGCTTTTTATAATGAAGTAGTAATATTTTTGTCCTTTCTAATGTTTAAATAAAATCATTGATATTGTCAAAAATAGTTTTGTTTACTTTGATGAACGTAGTTTTTATTTCAAGAACCGGTATTAACTGAAATTTAATACAGAGTGGAAAGAAAATACATCCCAGCACGATAAAATTTAACAGTTATGTATAAGATATAAAAGTATTAGGTATTTATGGTATTGAAGCATGTTTTAGCTATTCACCGTTATATGTATTTTATGAACTCGAGATATGTCTCATTGACATTTACTGTAAAATCACTGATATGTCATTGACATTAACTCTAAATAAGTGATTAATTAACATTTAAGTAATTAAATAATTCAATATTAATTAGTAAGTAAATAATATTTAATTGCATTACTTTTCATCAAAGTATTTACGTGTCAAATATTGTTCAAAGGGTTTAAATAAATTAAACTTAAAGTAGAAGAAAAGTAAGAATGAAATCACAGAATTCAGGCGACACACGCCACTGAAACGCATTCATAATTCATAATAACATAAACACGAGAATATAATAGTGTTTCTGAAAAGTAGAAAGAAAGTGTGACAATGGAAATGCGGATTTAACATTCCCCCCCTCCCCAGTTCTATTGTCACTAGAACTAACAAAAGTATGATCAATGACATAAGCAAGAAAAACTCAGCTAAATATTGTATGAAAAGGAAAACTTAATTTTAAAATGTTAACTAATGCAAATATGTTAAACGTTCACATGAGTGTCTTTTATGTTGAACAGTTCTCTTAACATCTTAAATTTTGCTTCGGGAATAAAATGGTAGGTCACGTCAGTATGTTTTGTGCATTTGCGAAACACGAGTTTTGGATTAGGTTAATAACACTATGGTTAAGGCCGAAGATAACAATTCTTTATATATTTCACTTACATCTTGCAGAAGTTGGCGCAAGCACAATCACAGCAGTGGAAGAGTGTCGCTGGTTTAAATAAATTTATTTAAAGTATAACAAAAGTAACAAACAAAATCACAGACGCCACACGCCACTGAAACATATTCACATACTATAAACATGAGAATATAATAGAAAAAATAATAGTTGCGAAAAAGTATAAAGAAAGTGTGACGACGGAATTACGGATTTAACATATTAAATTAAGCGGACTTAAATATTTTATGTAATATTCTCAAGTTTAAATATATGCTGTGTTTCTTGAATAAAATGAAAGAAGAAAGTTTTAATAATAAAAAATTAAGATTGCTGAATAAATTGCTTTAGTACATTTGCTAAATTACTGTAACTAAATTATCCCTCAGAGACTCCACGAAGTACCTTTGAATGCGAGTTCTGTCTATTTTTTCACTTAAGCCGCAAAGTGGACACTCTTCGCTGGTAAGAATACCAGCACGATAGAGATGGCTTGCCAAACAACCCTGATTAGTTTCAAGCTTAAAATTGGCCACAGCTATTCTCCGTGGGTTGTCTGGTAATTTACTTTACAACATGTCCCTCCAGTTCTTGGTTGAGACACGCGTCGTAAGTTCACCTCTCCATTTTTGTTTAAAAAATTTACAAATGTATAGTTTTGCAAAATGGTAAAAACAATTTGTAAATAACCTTTAAACAAGTTCTGTATCTCTTTGCAAATTTGTTCGCCTAATCGCTATCATAAACGCAACAGTGACAGGGAATCCATTATAGTATAAACTCTTTACCCCCTAGACTCAGTATCTCTAAACGAATTTGGCAGTCAAGGATTTCCTCGGAGGTTGGGTAAGCCTCTGATCCAGTAGGCTGCGGTGCCGTCCTGGAGTCCGAAAGGATGACCACTTTATTGTAGCTGAAATTCGGAGCACAAAATCTGTCTTAGGTCAAGCAAATAAGCCATTAACTCGCCACTGAAGTAATTCTCCGTGTACCCGCTGTTATATAGAACGAAAACTGGGCAAAGATAATTCCTGACATTCAGCGAACCCTCCGTTAATGAATTGACCGTTTAGATGTGAAATCACTCCGGTTCAGGATGAAGTTACATATAATCTGAGATATTTGGATTTTCAAACTTCGCTGAATAAGACCTAAGTTGATATTTCTCTGAATCAATCCCAAATGTCTACGTGGTTTCAAAAAAGTCTCATTTTCCTTTTCAAGATTTGATATAAGTTTCAGCACATTCTGGATGAATCATCTTAAGATTCGTTATAAGGTTCTTGTAGTCATTTCTGTAACAATTCCAAAAACGAATCCCAGTTCTCTTTAATTTTTCAAAAAGCAGCACGGCCTTCTCTCCGATAGTAACTTTAATAAATCGGTTGCTTGTAAAAAGGAGCATTACATCTACACTGGTGTGCAAAAATTAAGGACGAGACGGTTTTTTCAATATAACTTTGTAATCTTTCCAAATCAACACATTTAATACCGTAAGATCCCCAATACGTAAGGACATGAGTAATATAAGCAACACTTACTAAAAGAGAAAACAGAGGGATAAAAAGAAGCTTTACTGAAAAAGTAGCATGGAGCGCAATGCGACTGAAGGCCGAAACATCCCTGTGATGGGTGTCCAGCAAGAAACATCCGATCTTTAATATGGGATATGATCTCCCCTGACTGCTAGGCAGGTTTCACATCATTTGTGCATGCTGGATATGTGGTTGTTAATGAGCTGTTGAGACACTGCTGCTCGTTCCTCTTGTAGCACCAATCGCAGTTTCGGAATCGTTACTGGCGATAAGTTACGTGCTGCCACGGGTCTCCCTAGCAAGTTTCGTACATGCTTGACAGGATTTAGATCCAGAGATCTGGCCGACCAATCTATGTGTTCAATATCTTCACTCTCCAACAGCTCTTCGACAGTAACTGTGCGATGAGGTGGAGCGTTGTCGTCCATGAAGAGGGACTGAAGACCCGTTGCCCTTGTGAAAAGACGCATGTGAGGAAGAAGAACCTCGTTAGAATAGCAGTCCCAGGTGACGAACCTCCTTGGGAGATATGAAGGTCGGTCCGGCTACCAAGCATTATGTCT
>KK122576.1:457701-490459 GCA_000611955.2 Stegodyphus mimosarum | reverse complement strand
CTGTAGTTTGAAATCGTCTCCAAAGTCGTGAAACGATGCTGTGAGCAATTCCGAACTCTGCAGCCACACTGGTCAGACTGCGGCCTTCCTCCAACTTCCCAATGATTCGACCTCGGGTAAAAGCATCCAGATGTCGTCTAACAGATTGATTATTTGCCATTTCTCGCTGAGGCAGCAACTCGGTGTGATTTTAACTGCTATACGGCGTGCAATCTCTTTGCCAGAAATACTGATCGTACACCAACAACATGCTTTATACTACTCGGGCACTCCCCCATTACGTCTACCTGCATATCTGCGCATGTGCTACCGTACATCACCTTACTTAATCTCCTGATTGGTCTTTCTGTCCGCTCTGCCTCTTCGTTCAGCTGATATGCTAATTTTTCGACTTCGTCCTTAATTTTTGCACACCAGTGTATAGTGGTAGTCTTTATAGCCTCAATAATTGGTTTTAGGGCCTAGTTTCGCAATATTTTCAATTTTTTATTATGTTAGCTGGAGCTGAAATCCAAACTCACAGCAGCAATAACTGATAGTAGACATATAGTTCGACCGTCTCAAACGCAACCCTGGATGGCATTCTGCCAAAACATATAGACTCGTCCAAAAGGGGTGTTATTACTTGCTGCGACGTGAAAGGTCACGGGAAAGTCTTCTGTTCTCCAGAAAGAGATATGCTAGAAGGAAATAAAGTCCCCATCCTTCCACCCTACTTTGAGAATAATTCGGTCCAAATGGGGCATGCGTGTTTTCGCTCATGGTTGCGGATAAGGCGGTCGAACTATACCTACCCGCTGTGCACTCTGCAAACGTGTCTTAAAAATGGCTAAAACATCGGCATGCGGCAACTAGTTGGCAGACCCCGCTGCCATGGCACTACGCGTGAGTTGAGCATTCTGCAGTGGAATTCGGGTGGCTTGCCCAAAGCAAAACCTAAAACAAGCCCCTTAATTAGAAGACTAGAGTATGCTTTAAATACTGAAAAATATGGCAAAGATAAAAAAATTTCCATTTTCTAAAAAACTTCTTTCGATTCTCTCTCTCTATATATATATACAGACCAAGTCTATAAATTTCTTTTCATTCCTTTTCCCTGTATAGCGAAAATTTAACACAGCCAACTTGACCAGAGCTGTTATAGCTCAGGCGAATGCAGTTTCATTAAAAGGGCTCCTGAGAGGTTTCGCTATCTCAAGATAAATGTCACGGCGATTTTCGAATGGTAAGTTCGTCGAAGATTTGCAGCACCAAAGCGATGGAGATATGATAGCGATACACGCAAATTAATTTGCCCAAGTTCTTATATCGAATACGTAAACCATTAGTCGCAGATGAATGAGAGCATTACATTTTATAACGGAAGAAAGATCTGGATGATGTTATTTTGGATCGATTGCACAGATTGATACCTTAAGCCGCTTCATCTGACTGTTGCTATGACGTTGGTCAAAGAAGAGAAGAAAGTGCCTAATCGAGGGCGTAAAGTCGGAACAGTAGGGGATTGAACAACAAGCATTAAGTAAAGTTAAGGGAACAGGAGGGGACACTTTTCAAGCCGTAACAGTTTATAAAGTCGACCAGATGAGTTGTTAATGGGAAAATAAATTAAATCATAGGGCCAAAGTTTAATACGTACATTAATTCAGATCTCAAAGTACCATTAAGGTTGTTCTTCTACATTCATAACTATTAAACTCATGGAAACTATTAGAATCATGTAGACGCGGAATTACTCCATTGCTCACACTCGGAATTTTCAAGATATATTTTTTAACAAGTTTTCCTACATATATAGAATTCGGGACGAATTGCTGAGTTCCTTACGAACCAGGTTTCAAAGTTTGCAATTTTTTGACGAATGCGTGACCTGTATACCAGAACTTCATTTGACAGCTCATCAGGGAACTTGTATTTATGAGCAGAATCAGACAACGGATTCAAGTTCTTTCGATCGATGATAATTGTCTAACGTAATATGGTTCTGTAAGGCTACTATCACACATCCGTTTGTTTCGGAAGAACAACTGTTTGGAACAATTTTCTGCTTTGTCACATCATCCAATCACCACAGATCACTTTGGGGTTAACATGTAAAGAGAAACTAGTTCTCCATTACAAGCAAGCTCATAGCTGAGTGGTTGAAAACAAACAGTTTGCAATTTTTTTCGAAAGGAAGGAAAAAATCGCGCGTCTTTCTTTCAATAGTAAGCCAGGCAGAAAAATTGTTCAAAACAGTTGTTCGTTTGAAACAAATGCTGGTGTGATATGGGACTAAGATTCGCGTATTGTGTTTTCTGGTTTTCCGAGAATTACGCATCGCATAGCTGTTGACAGAGAAAGGTGGGACTGAAAAAAAAGCAACGTACAACGTATTTTGAGCGATCCTAATAGCCTAAGCGTAGATGATTTTAAGAAGTTATAATTTACAAGTTCAAGCTACCAGAAATTCTAGAAAAAATATTGAAAAGCAGAGAAGAAAAGAAAGCAAAGTTTCAATTGAAGGTTATTCGTAAAATTCATTATACTCCATTTTCATACATTTAGTTATAGCAGTTTATACATACAGTTACAGCAATATAAAATAGAGTTAAAAGCTTAGGCCATTAGTATGAACCAAAACGTTATTTCTTTATACACTGACTACCAATAAGTATTTGGACACCTATGCAAATGACGATACCTGCGGTCCTCACGGACTCCCTCGGTATATATCGTGTAGGAAACGGCATCGCCTTTATTCGCATGAAAGATGCCTCGAAGCTCGGAGCTCTTTGATTTCGAGAAAGGTATAATTATCGGGTATCACAAATGTGGCCGACCCTTAAGGAACATATCTACCGTTCCGAAGTACCCAAAATCGACAGTGGCCTATGTGATTAAAAGAAGTGGAAGGCGAGCGGTGATTGTCGGAATATGCCCCGGGTCGGCAGACTAACGAAACTGCGAAATAGAGACCGACGAGTGCTGTCCAGAGAAATTCGGAAGAACCGCGCCCAACCGATGGCCCTCATCCGCGAGGAGTTTCAACAAACATCTGGGAGTATTGTTTCAATGAATACCATCCGTAAGGAAGCACATTTGCTTGGTTTTCATGGTCCTGCTGCTACCCATAAGCCTTTGATCACAAAGTCCAAACGCGCTGCTCGGTTAATGTGGTGCAAAGCACATCGAAATTGGACCGTAGATCAGTGGAAACTGGTTCTTTGGAGTGACGAATCAAGGTTCACCCTTTACCGTTCGGATGGCAGGGTCTGGGTCTGGCGTCTACCTGGAGAACGTCTCCTGCTAGAATGCATTGTGCCAACAGTCAAGTTCGGCGGAGGCGGAATTGTGGTCTGGGGATGTTTCTCCTGGTATAGGCTGGGACCCTTGGTCCCCATTCATGATAAGCTCAACTACGATGCCTACTGCACTATTTTGGATGACAATGTGCTTACAAATACTTATTGGTAGTCAGTGTATCTAGCGGTTAATTATAAACTAGATTTGCTATAATGGAATTTGACTAACTTTTTAAACTCTGCTGTATATAGAGAGGACAACGCAGTCAGCTGATGAGTTGTACAGTGGGTGCCGCTTGATATGATCACGTCCGTTCCGACCTCATTTGATTGTACAAAGCGGTTGAGTTTTATATGCGGTGCTGGGCTGCAGGCAGGATTTTGTTTCGGTTACGGACATAAGCTTGGATATTTTCAAGGGGAATATAAAAAATAAATTTTTAAAAATACGCTAATTTTATATAAGATTTCAAGAAATTTTTAATGAAGGAAATGTGCACATACCTGAACCTCTCTCTTCTTCTCTGTTGTTGAGATTAACACTCTTTTCGGATATGCTAATGTGTATGTCATATATTGTTACGAATTTTCTGTGTGTATATATATATATATATATATATGTATTTGCATATATTTGTATATGTATACACACACGTATATTCATACTAACATGCATACATCAATACATATATGTATACAATTCTGAAATCGGTCTTAATAACAGAGCAGTGCCGAAATAAGAAATTTAGAACCTAATCCAGAAAGACATGAAAGAAATGATTCAAATCCTGTAAAATTCAAAATTCCTAATAAATATGTAAAAAATTAACCAACAGTCACCAAACCAGAAGAAGAGGATAAAAATAGGATATGAAAAAAGGTTTTATGCTATAAATATGTATATTACAATCACAATTTTATACTTCGGAGAAAATTTTTAATGGATTTGTAGCTAATTAAAATTTAGATCACAATGCAGCAGATTTTTGCTAGCAAGTTAAAGTACTTTAAAAATGTGACTTAACATGGTATGAAAAAGAAATTGCTATGATCTGTTTTTGGTTATTAGTCCAAAGGGATTTAGTCCCGAAGGACTATTACTTTCGTTTTGCGATTTTGCGTCGATTCACTCTGAATACCCGTTTCACTTTTCAAATTGTTGTCACTAAATGTTATCGCTCTGCATTAAATTTTAAAAAATGAAAAATCTGCATAAATGTATGCATGTTTCTCGCATTGTGATAAAACCTAGAGCCATCGAATTTTGAATGACGTAATCCTACTGCGAATATGGGCATCTGGAAGCCCTAATTTTGAATTTGAAATTTGCTTTATTATCGATTTTATGTTTTGTAACATTTCGACGAATTTCTGATTAACAAACTAAATGATTTCAAAGCGAGCAATGGCAACACTGTACGGAAAAAGAAAAACATTTTTATCTCCAGCGCACGAGACTTACGGAAATTCTAAAGATATGTTCATTTTAAAATGATTTTGCGATATTGATTTTGAACTGAATTTTATGGTTTGAGTACGCAGTACATGATATTTAATAAAAAAAGGTAGCATACGAAACGTTAAAAAAACGCGCCTTTGGACGTAATTTAAAATCTGAAATCTTTCAGATTTTATTTTTTTTAAAATTTTCTTTTGTTAACTAGAATGATGTGAAATAGCGTATTTGCTTAATTTATAATAAACTTTGGCTGTTGAGAGCACGAACCATCCAAACTAAAATGACATTTTAGAGATCAAGCAGGAAACGTATTGCAATAAACCAAAGCAACACTTCAAACTTTTTCTAAAATCCTCTAATTCAAGAAAACAATATCTGGTTGTGACGAAAGATTTCCGCCAAAAAACGTTCTTAATAAAGACGAAAAGAAAAGAAATAAACATGAAAGCAGTATCTTTAGGTGCGGGTAGTAATCACCTCCCAAATCTATGATTTTTTGCCAACATTTTGGTGGTTTTTCAAAGTCTTCGGCCTAGAAACATGGTGGCCCCGTGTCTATAAACAGATCAATCTCATTTCGGACTGTGCAGAATGCAAGAAAGCACCAGCAAGATGTAGCTACATGTGTGTAAAAATGTAGGAATCCGAAGAAGCGATGTCGGGGATATAGTATGGGTGTGGCAAAAGATCCCATTCGAGTTCGTACACAGTCCAGCCAGTGAATGCAGACGCATGTGGTCTGGCATTATCTTGATGAAACATTACCTTTTTGCGACGGAAGTGAGTTCGACATTTTACTCGATAGCAGCGTCAACACGGACTAGCACCTTGCTGTACACCGTAGTGTCGAGGGTTTTACCTTTTCCCAGATTCTCTTTGTTGATCCTCCACGGCAGAGTGAGCTTTGAGATTCTGCCGACGTGCTACCCGGGCGCAGACCAACCCCTTTTTCGGCCTGTGTTGTTGACTTTTCATGAGAAGTGACGATTCGGTCAGAAGTTTGTCCTTGCATTGATATTTTCCGGGAGGTTAGTGCAGGCCCGAACACTTCTGTTCTCTGCTCGAGTCAGCTCATGCGGCACCCAGGGATTAAACTTGTACGTCATGTTTATGCAATGCACAGCGCGACTCATAGACATGGTACTATCGTCTAACTCCTTAGCAAGCTCTGAGTGGTTGCATACTGATTTTATTCCACAAGTTCTCGCAGGTGGACGTCATCAGCATCAGTAGGTCCGCCAGGGAACTTTGATTCTTTAATGTTTTAGCACTTGTTTTTGAATTTTCAGTATCAAACCTTCACAGTGTCATATGATACAACATTAGTACCTGCAGATGATTTGGTGACATTTTGCAACGGAGCTGGAAGTAAATGACTGTTCTAATCTCGTAGCATGATAGTTCGATTTCAGACACCTTGCTACTGATAACGATGTTTTTCGGAAAATTTTACAGCACAGTGTTCTAAAGCGAGTCTCTTTCTTTCAAATGCCAAAAATAGTTTGACAGAATATGAATAAACAGGTCAACGCGACTGTTTCTGCAGACGATATTTGCGATGGCGGAAAAAATTTCGTCAAAACTCGGCATTTTAAGAAATTCTGTTCCTTCTACGATAAGCATCACATGAAATTCCTTATTGATGCTTAAAAAGAAAATTGGCTTCACAAACCATACCCGTTGGAAATGACTAATGCCAGCTACTAAACGCTAAGACAATTTGCCAAGTTATCGAGCACAGATTTAACGTGCTTGAAACGGTAGTTCTGTTTAATAATGGATGCGTGTGCTCTGTATAGGATATCAATAGTGTAGTATTAACTCAAAGTTCTTCAGACCCTATTATAGACTGACAAGCGAGTTATCGCTGTTTTTGAAGCATTAATCAATGTTCTAAGAAGGTTTAAGTCACCTTTTTTATTTAATCTTGGATTTAAACAGAAGCCACAACTCGTGCTTACAAATGAACTCCGCCACTTGTCGGTATGTCTTATGTTGATAAGTTGAAATTTCAAATTGAAGTCTGGTATTCGAAAACTATGAAAATTGGAATACTTAAGCTGGCTCATTAGTTTAAATGGCGGAATTTAACGTCGGCTAGCAAAATGGCTTAAGCCGGAATATTTACTGGCAGAGCTCGGCGATAGAACGTAAACTGCAGGCGTCGTTGCTAACAGCCCTATTTCTAAAACATTCAAAACCCTTCAATACTTTTCAATCTAATTTGCATCTTGATGAGGGCTACCAAAAGAAGAAGTCATAGTAAAATGTAATCATAATAATTAGTTAATTAATATAATCTACATCTTTTACTATGCTTGAGGGTACTTTGCGGAATGTCTCTTCACTTCTGTTGTGAACAGATGTCGGAAGTTGCTTCTTTACTTCTTACATCTTCCTTTACCAATTCTACGCTTGGCAAATCGGGTGAATGCTTTTCTTCTGAAGTAATGCAGTTGCCGAGACATTTCTCAAAAACTGCTGGTTTCGTTGGATGTGTGGAGGGATAAATAACACCATCTTGCTTGAGCCAATACTTACATTTACTGACTTCAAAAAGCGCAGTAAACTATGTAATGAAGTCTTATACTGCTGACTGCAGTTTCAAATACTCTTCAACTATTAAAATTCATTTCTTTTGGGAAAACGATATGTGATCACAAAGAAAGCTCCTCGTATCAGCGTTAGATGATGGATGGTTTTGCGCTGATTCTACCTGAATATTATTCCACTCAGTCGTTCTCGCCTTTAGATTAACTCTGACTCCATTTAATAATACATAAAAAATAAAATAACAACTCACTTTCTCGCTTAAGAAAAAATACAAAACCTTTATTCCATACGCCTTTTGCACTTGAGGAAATCAAACATTATTTTTTTAATCCTTCTTACTGTTGCCATACACACACATACACACAGGAAAAAAGCCACCGTCTAAATTAATAGAATACAACGACCATTGAAGCTCGTTCGCAAATACACTCTTTTGCAAAAAAATTGAAGCACCAAAAACGACTTTTGCGATCGTGACGAAATTTGGTACGCAAAAAGATCTTGATGGAACATGCAAATGATCAAAGTTTCAAAGCAAATGAACAAGAATTGCGATCATAGCGCGTATTTCTAGTGCGCAATTCGCAAAGTATAAAACCAGTAACAGAGGCGGAAAATTAATCTTTTTTTTGCTGCCATTGTAATTCCCTAAAGAAGCAACTAAAGATGCCATTACGACTATATCGAAGAACTTACAGACAACTAAACGACTTCGAACGTGGTCGCATTGTAGGGTTACGTGAAGCTGGGTGGTCATACTGAGGAGTAGGCCGCCACCCCTGCAGCGTACAGACACTGTTGTGCAAAGACTTTGGCAGCAATGGTTGCTACAAGGAAATTTCCGACGAAATAAAGGCTCTGGAAGGCCAAGGAGCACAAATGCGAGGCAAGATAGGATGATTACTCGCCCGGCCCGAACCGCCCTCATGGTATCATTGTCGACCATTCAGCGCATTACAGCCACGTCTATATCTCCCGTGGTACCCTTCTACCATCTCACGGCGCTTGTCTGAGGCGGGGTTACGCTCACAGAGGCCTTTAAGATGTTTGTCTTTGACTCCACAACGGGTCGTCTGGAGTGGTGTGGTAGCCGATCATCGTGGCTGCCATCAGACTGGCATCATCCTATAGTGTTCAACGATGAATCCCGCTTCACTCTTGAAGCAGAGGACCACCATGTTCGTCTCAGGAGAAGACGGGGTCAGCAGTTCCAATCAGCCTTTGTTTTACAAAGGCATACAGCCATGACCACTGGTGTGATGGTGTGGGGTGCTATTTCTTATGACAGCAGGTCATCTTTAGTCATTCTCCGTACATCTTTAACAGCTCAACGATGTTGATACCATCCTGCTGTCGGTTGCATTATCCTTCATGGCACGTCATCCTGGGGCCATTTTCCAACAAGGTAATGCCAGGCCACATACCGCTCGCAAATCTCTGGACTGTCTCCGTGCGGTTGATACTCTTCCTTGGTCAACAAGGTCACCAGCCCTTTCACCAATCAAACATGTCTCGGACATGGTAGGCCGCCAGATTCGGGCACCACAAAATATCGCAGATTTGGAGCGACAACTGATGAATGCCTGGCAGAATGTGTCGCAGGATGACATTAGGAACCTCCTCCTTGCCTCGAGGAATTCACTGGTGGTTCGACCAACTACTAATTTGAACACTCAATGGGTGATTGTGAGCCATCAATAGGTACTATGAACCTTGATTTTTTAATCATTTTATTATCTGCGTGTGATCTATAGACATATTCAGTTTCATCAAAAACAACCATTTCCTTCATGGTGCTTCGATTGTTTTGCAAAAGAATGTATAAAAGCATGGAGTTTGTAACAAACTCCCACCTTTTAATTTTCTTACAATGGTCTATGAAAATCAAAACATTAAATACAAATTTAAACTTTCTACTCAGTATACGTACATAGTAATAATATCATATAATAATACAGAACATCTACTAAGGAAAAAAATCACTTATAACGGAAAGGTTTGACAGTTTTTCTGCCACATCTAGTTTTCAGTTCAAAAAAAGTTCCTTTAAAGTGGCTGTTCCTTGGAGCATTTTTAGATTTATCAAGAATGTTCTCTTTCTCAGAAAAAGTTGGCACAGAACTTCGTTCAAGTTCTTCAGCTCTAAATGAAATGTTCGAATTAGTAATTTTTAAAAGGATTTAATCATTGAACAGAGCGTATGAGTTCTACTTCTGTTTTTACTTTCTCTACTCTGATAGGGTTGTCCTTTCCAGGAAAGAACTCAGTGACTATACGCAAAGGCCAGTCTATTCTTTTTCTGCTACCACATCCAACAAGAACAACTTCAACGACATTTATTTGTTTCAGATTGTTTTTATTGAAACTCTGTTAAAGTAAAATACTTAAATCTTCTTCTTAACTCTTACCGTAGCTTTTGCTGATACCGGTAGCTTTTAGTCAAATTAATACTGTTCCAAGTTATCAAGTCTGTCTTATTATCTTCAAGAAACATGGAAGGTGTCAACGGCATTAAATCTTGTGCATCTTAGGATAAGTAAGGTTAAGAGTAGACAATTAACGACCGCTTCAACGTCACACAAAACTGTGTACATTTCATTATATGTTACGCAAGCTTTTCCTAGTAACCTTCTTAAAGGCTTCTTTATCATCTAAACAATTCACCCCCCACCCACCAGGGAGCTATAGAAGGGTTGAAAATCCATTAGATCCTCATTGTGGAGTTTTCCAGAGCTACTTTACCACAGCCGAGAGATTCCAAAGTGTTACTAGCTCCTTTAAAAGTTCTTCCCATTAGCGCTCTACAATTTTTTTGGTCTGCTTCGTCTTGTTACAAATCTTCGTAATCTTAACAAAGAAGCATTCGTGGAAAGGCTTTGAATCAACTCCAGATAAATAGTTCTAAACACAGCAGCGAATAGTAATATCCAACTCTTACTTCCATCCCTTAAGTGTAGGGGACCAGCTAAATCCATTGCAGCTACTTGAAAAACTAAAGTCGCCCGAACTCTTGTCTTCCGCTAGTGGTGCTGGTTCAGTTTGGATTTTCTTCGATGAATACCTTTTGCACCAAGACATTTCTTGATAATCTTTTAAACTGCCTTCCTTCCTCTCAAAACAAAAAATCGTTGACGAATGTCAGCTAGGACAACTTGTACTCGTCCATGCAACAGATTCAGGTGACGTTCATAAATTATTTTTTTTTTACCAATTCATGATCTTAAGACAAAACAATAGGGGTTAAAAAGTTTTCTTTATCTTCCATTCGAATAATTTTTGTTTTTAACCTAATCAATTAATCATCATCTAAGAAAATATTAAGGGTTTTTAATTTGTCACCCGTAAACTTTTCATTGAAAGCTTCCTTTTGAAGAATATGAATATTTTTCAAAAGTAAGTATCTTTTCTGAATAATCAAAGCAAGTATCTTTTCTGAATTTTCAGTTTCTCGTACATACAACTCTCCCATCAATATATTTTGAAAATTTTTACAGTTACTGTAAAAACGCAATCTATAGGCTGTTAGTCGCAATATCTGCGAATATTTGGAAAATTATCGTAAAAGACATTAGGTATTTTGTGAAAGTAGGAGAGATGGGCAATGCCAGGACTCGAACCACAGACTTCTCGAATACGTGCGGAGTGTGCTGACCATTACACCACGAAGGCATGCTAAGAAGGCGGGAGAAATACTTTATAGTACCATCGTTCATCTGACACAGAAGTGTTAACTAAAACAGTTACTCCTCTTTTCCGCTCTTTGTAAACTTCTTCACTATTGGCTTGAAACTGAGCTTTGGGCCAGTTGTTTTCGGACTGCTTTAGCCACTCTAATCCCTTTTACCATTTAGATGTAAGGAGAGCATTTGAGTAACAACCTCTGGATGGGGTGGTCTGCCGAATTGTGATTGCCAGCAATATGTTTTAATGTATCCAGCGAAGTGATGCTTCGTATTTCTTTAACTCGATTTTTAACGAACATATCCCCATTATCTTCGTTTTTAATGCAAAACAAAGCGGTTGAAGAATCCGTCTAACATGTGGTTGAGACTTCTGTCAAGATCACTCTTCTTCTAATGTTAGACGTAATGCCAGCTCCTATACTACAAGATAATAATTCAAATCTGAGACAAGTTATTTTCATGAAGAAAGCAACTCCTCTCTTAGCTTGAATTAAATAAACTTTTAATTCATCACTGTTTTCTTTACGAAGGTATACAACTGGGCTGTAAGCAGATTTACTAGCATCTACAAAAGTATGAAGGCCTTAATCCCTCTCGGAAACCGTCGCAATCAACATATGTTTGAATTTTAATTATTGGTAATAAATGAATGAATGTCTTCCGTCCACAGCGAATACCTTTTACAAACACTTTCAGGACATACCTCATCCCAGTCTAATTTAAGAGTGCAACTTTCTTGTATTATAACATCTTCATACAGATAGTTACTGGGCACAGCTCTAGGAAGGGGTCAAAAGTACTGAAACGGAAAGAATATTTCTTATTACAGATTCTTTTTCAAAGGAAACGTTTTCTAAGTTACAAAAAAGGACATCTTCATTTTTATCCCACAATACCCCAAGAACGGAAGAATCCTTTTTCCTTTTATCTCTGATTAAGAAGTATATTCCCATCCACGTAAGTCAAAACATGTTGAAGCTAGAATTTGTTTAGCCGTATGGGCAAACTGCAGTAGTTAATTTTCATCAGATAAGAGATATGACACAGTTATCTACATAAAAGACGTTTTTTAACTTATAAGGTATCTCTCCCGCCTTCTTCGCATGCCTTCGCGGTGCAGTACTCAGCACGCTCGGCGCATATTCGAGACATCCCTGGTTCGAGTCCTGGCGAGAGCATTGCTCATTTTTCCTCTACTCCTGCTTCGAAATAACCTAATGTCTCTACAGTGGGGCCCGAACTAATGGCGTAATCCCTATTCTCTCTTTAAAAGGATAATATAATAAGGATATAACATATTGGCTTGCCCGTTCCGCAAACTTAATTGCACTACGGGTCCTTCCCCCCGCAAAACCGAGGCCGAGGTTCATCCTCTTTCCCGGAACCTTGAGGGGTCGGCGCAACGCACCCAATTTGGGGCATCACTGGTCTTCAATTTGCTACCCACCAGTCGCTCGGGCGAGCCAGTCGCAGGGAGCCATTACCCAGCAAGCCCAGGGAGTTACCCCCGGGCTACCAGAACCACCCTGCTCTGAGACATGCCGAACACCGGGTGGCCCAATAGATGACCTTTCCAGAGCTCCCAGAGCCACTAGTTTCATAATTTGTATACCCCCGTGGCCGAGACTGCCTAGGTACAGATCATGGTCAGTAGCTTCAAAGAGTTCTCTACGTCGACCCCCGAGGGGGATAATAAGGATATAATAAAATATAAAAGGATAATATAATAAGGAATATATAAGGTATTTCTTCCGCTTTCTTCGCATGCCTTCGTGGTGTAGTGGTCAGCACGCTCGGCGCGTATTCGAGAAGTCCGTGTTTCGAGTCCCAGCGAGGGCATTGCTCATTTTTCTTGTATTCTGTTTCGAAACAACCTAATGTCTCCACAAACTTTCGAATAGTTTCTAGAAAATCATCACAGCATTTCTCCAAGTGAAAATTAATGACTGCAGCGAAGAGGAATGGACTGCCTGTGAGTCGAAATTTTATATCGATAAATTTTCAATTTTCTTTTCTCAAAACCTTCCCACCATAAAACTCTGAAACAATCTTCATTTTTCTAGGCAACAGAAATCTGTAAGAAGGCTTTTGTTATGTTGGAAATGACGCCAATTGGCTTTTCTCGAAACCTCAATAGTTGCGGAAGGATTTTCTTTAAGAGATTTGGTTCTTTCTCTAGAACATCATTGTGTGATGGAGAATGATTAGATCTACAAGTAGCATCGAAAACTGGTCGAACGCTTGTCGTGGAGTTTTCCTAGAAAACACCTCGATGAGGTAAATAACGGCATGGAGTTTTTATTTCTTCTTCAGGTGGTACGTCTTCAGTAATATTCTCCGATATCCATTCCTGGAAAACAGCGTCATAATCTGCATATCTGTCTTCCTTAATAAGTTTCTCCGCACTTGACGCAAACCGAACACTCTGCAACCAATTTACTTTCCTTCAAAATCAGCTGTACTTCTAACCAAGGCAGCTGCATGATATACCGACATTCTTCATCCCTCCTTTATTCGCTGGAACTGTTGCATAACTAATTGACGTGTCTCTTCTTTAGATTTTATTTCAACAGGATCTCCGATACCTAGGTTATCCAAGTTCCACAGATCGGCAATTGACTCATTCTTTATGAGCAGAGAGATGTTTAAGTTTGCAGAGGTGCTGACAGGATTCTCATCAAACATTTTCCCCATAATCGGCCAACCAAAAAGCTTTTCATATGTGACCAAGGCACACTTGAAATAATGAGTTTTTCCCGCAAACAAATGACCACAAAAATCAGCTCCAATCAATATGTCCGTATCGGGAAAATTTTCTCCACAATAAATAAGCCGTTATTTTCTTTTCTTTAGCTCCTTTTCTCATGATCCTCCTTTCTTTAATCGTGGAATTTTTTTGCAAATAGTATACTGATCTAGAACTTCGCTATTACAGGAAAATTTATTGTTTCAAGGCTTCGATGTCAAGTTCATACTGACGATGTTCCTTCATCTCTGTCCTTAATGCTGAAAAAAGAAGTGTGAATCAAAAACCTCTTAACAGTATGTTCCATACTCATCTCTTCTGCAACTGCCTTCAATACATAAGAATATTGGGAACCAGTATCGATGACTACCCGTACTTGTTTTCCTTTATTTTCCAATTTCAATCTAACATGTAACGTCTGAAGTAGAACTTCACCAGAGTAACAATGATTTGACAGGCTGTTATCGCTCGGTTTTGATTCTTCAGATTTAAGAGAATTATTAATTAATTTGTTCGTTTTCTGTTCTGGACACATTAAAACTAAATGTCTTTTTCCACAAAGAACGCATTTAATATTTGCCTTGCAAAATTTTGATCGATGTCCGGCGCTTAAACATGTAAAGTAAACCTTCTTATCCTTTAAAATATCTTGTTTCGCTTGAAATTCAGAGTTTCAGCCTTAAAACGATCTTTGCTCTCTTGTGCTTTTCACAAAATACACAAGCTTTGTTTTGTTTTCTCTTTTCGAAAACTCCAGAAAATAAATCTGCAGCTGGTGGTTGAGTCATCATTTCTTTTTCCCTTTCCTCATATCTATTTGAAAATCTAAATTTCGCTAAGAGAAGTCGCTGCTCTCCCTCTACTTTGGATTACATAAACAATAGCAAATTTTTTAGCTTTTCACTTGTATGGATTCTACGCTGACTCATCTAGGGTGTTAACTATTATCGGATTTCTGAACAACATCCTGGAAACGTCTGGTCCTGAACATGTCTTCTGTCGATCTGGTATGCAAGATTCAATGGGAGGCAAAAGCATGGCAGAATATTTATCCGGAGTTAAACCTGTGGACTTCTGGACTCTCAAGTAGGATTCCAGTTTATTGTACAATCTAATAGTGTCCAATTTTCGGCTACTGCCTGCAGCATTTTTTACAACTAACTTTTATAAGATATTTCTCCCGCCTTCTTAGCATGCCTTCTTGGTGTAGTGGTCAGCATACGCGGTTATTCGAGAAGTCTGTGGTTCGAGTCCCGGTGAGGGTGCTGCTCATTTTTCTCATCTCCTGCTTCGAAAATAACCTAATGGCCTCTACAGTAGCGTCAGAACTAAAAACGTGGTGAATGATGATTCTCCACCACTTGGATTTGGTCCCCTAATCCTCAGTCGCCGTTTAAAAGGCGAGTATATAAGGTATTTCTCCCGCCTTCGCGGTGTAGTGCTGAACACAGTCGGCGTGTATTCGAGAGGTCTGTGGCTCGAGTCCCACGCGGCGGCGTAATGGCAGACCGCACATTCAGTTGAACAATGCTAAACGAATTTCGCACACAGCGCATGCCCAGAAGAGAATTGGGCGCAATTACGACTTTGGCGTAATTTTAAAAGAACATAAATATGGTATATGGTTGATATTCTGTTATCTGGGCGTAAACAGTTCGGGGTTTTAAAATGCGTTAAGTTGTAAGTTGCTTCATTAATTACAGTGTAAATATCAATTGCAAACTCAGAAAAATTTTCGTTTAGGAAGGATTACAAAACATTAAACGTTACAAAGATGTATTGGCTGAATGTTTATTGATTATACTTCTGAGGAATAAAAGCAATCGTTTACCATACGTTCCAGTCATAAATACTCTAACAAGTTAAGGAATATATCTAGTTGAAATTACTGAATTAAAGTCAAAGGAATTATAGGAATTATTACAAATAACTTACATTAAATGTAATGTTTATGAACAAAATAAACCAAAATGAAACAGAAGCAAATGCAATTAACACAAACAAACTTTCGTAGTATTGCGATCGCACACAGCCAAAAAGACCTACGATGAGCAGGCTATGATTATTCACCAGTATTTCCTTCCACGCCAACGGTACACTATTGAACATGCGCAGTACGCGAAATTCGTTAACATTGATCAACTCACTGTGCGGTTTGCCATTACGCGTTCCGGCGAGGGCACTGCTCATTTTTCATGTCTTCTGGTTTCAAAAAAGTACCTAATGTCTCTACACCTTAATAATTCTCGTACACAGAACTCAATAAATAATTCATCTCGACCAAAACCAGATTTTAGGCATTCCACAACTTTATTATAATTTTTACCCGTTCAATGTTTAACAGTTTCAACTTCCAACTTTAACAATTTCACAAGCTCTCGTGTCTTCATACATGCATTGTATTACATACCGAAACTTATCCTCATTTCCTAGATTTTCATCTCGATGAATTCTTTTGAATTGGCTCCAAAAGGCAAGCCAATCTTTAATAATTTCACAGGTAAACTTAACGAGTTCGATCTTCGGTTTAACTTGAAAGGAAGATCAACAAATTCACTAGTTACACTGATCCTTTAAAATTCTATTTATGTAAAATAGTATGCATCTTCTCATTTTATTCATCAATGATTAAATACTTGCGCTCATATTTTTCCGAATCAGAACCTGCAACTATTGGGTTGGCAACTAAGTAATTGCGGATTTCACTTATAGATGGCTTCAGTTGAATTTTTAGGTTTGCAGACGTAGTACAAATGTAAAACACATTTTGCTATTTGATAGTTGGCAATTCAGCTGTGAATCAATAAAAAACGTTTTTTGATCGGTTGCGTAGTTTTCGTTTGGCGTTCGTTGAAAAATGGAAAATCAAAAGGAACATTTTCGTCCTATTTTGCTATTTTATTTCCGTAAAGGGAAAAACGCATCGCAAGCTCATAAAAAGTTATGTGCCGTTTATGGTGACGAAGTCTTAAAAGAACGGCAGCGTCAAAATTGATTTGCCAAATTTCGTTTCGGTGATTTTTCACTCAAAGATGAAAAACGCTCCGGTCGTCCAGTTGAAGTCGATGACGACCTAATCGAAGGAAGAATCGATTCGGATCGTCACAGTACAACACGTGAGATTCCAGAGAAGCTTCATGTATCACATACATGCATTGAAAATCACTTAAAACAACTTGGCTGTGCTCAAAAACTTGATACATGGGTTCCTCGCAAACTGAAAGAAACGCGTTTAACGCAACGCATTAACGGCTGCGATTTGCTAAAGAAACGTAATGAAAATGATCCATTTTTAAAACGACTGATAACTGGCGACGAAAAATGGGTTGTTTACAACAATATCGAGCGGAAAAGAAGGTGGAGCAGGCCAGGTGAACCAACTCAAACAACATCAAAAGAAGGTTTCGTTATCAGTTTGGTGGGATTACAAAGGAATTCTCTACTTTGAACTCTCACCACCCAACCGAACGATCCATTCGGATGTCTACATCGAACAACTAACGAAATTAAACGATGCAGTCGAAGAAAAGCGGCCCGAATTGTTAAATCGAAAAGGTGTTGTATTCCATCGTGACAATACAAGGCCACACACATCTTTGGTCACTCGGCAAAAATTATTGGAGCTTGGTTGGAATGTTTTGCCACATCCACCATATAGTCCTGACCTTGCACCATCTGATTACTTTTTGTTTCGATGTTTACAAAACTCCTTGAATGGTAAAAATTTCAACTAAATTTCAATAATGATGATGATGTCAAATCGTACCTGATTCAGTTTTTTGCTAATAAAAACCAGAGGTTTTATGAACGGGGGATTATGTTGCTGTCTGAAAGATGGCGAAAGGTCATTGATCAAAATGGGCAAACGTTACAGAATAAAGTTATTTAGTTCCATGAAAAAATTATCTTTGATTTTATAAAAAAAAATCCGCAATTACTTAGTTGCCAACCCAATAATAAATCACTTATTTCGGAATCAAAACTACAAAGCTACACGAAAGAAAACATGATACAACTACATGATACAAAACTAGAAAACTACATGACATATCCTTTTTAAATTAGCGAAATTTGATCGATTTTCAACCTAATTAGGATTTTCCTGATTTCATAAATTACTCAAAGTATTAAATGTGCTAGTACAATTGGCTTTGACAAAGATAACTTTTTTTTTTTTTACAAACAATTCCATGTTAAAAAATTTTAACCGTATTTACCTTCAAAATCCAATGTGATGACGTCCCGATTCACCACTATTGCTGCCTTGAATTTACCTGAATATTATTTCATTCAATTGTTCTCACCTTGAAATTAAATGACTCCATTTAATAATTCGTAAGAAAAAAATAAAATAACATTTAAAATAAACAATACATTTTCTCGCTTAAGAAAAAATTCAAAGTCTTTATTACATACGCCTTTTACACTTAAATCAGACATTACTTTAATCATTCTTACTGTTGCCATGCGCGCGCACGCACGCACCCCCCTAACAAAAGCTGAAAGCTTACGGATTTTACATTACGCCCAAAGGGGCGTTTTTTTTTACATTTTTTTGTACTAGCTTTATTAATAAACTATCATGTTCTTCGCACTTCGCCATAAAATTCAGTTCAACAGCAATATCGCAAAATAATTTCAAAATGAGCATACGTTTAGAATTTCCGATACTCAGTCTCGCGCGCTTGAGAAAAAAAAATTTCGTACAGTGCTGCAATTGCTATTGTTGAGCTTCTTAATCAAAAATTCGTTAAAGTGTTACAAAATTTGAAATCGGTAATAAAACAAATTTCAAATTTGGGCTTCCAGATGCCCATATTTGGAGGAGGATTACGCTATTCAAAATTGGATGACTCTAGGTACCGTTGTTTTATCACAATGCCAGAAACATACATACATTTATGCAGATTTTTCATTATTTAATTTCGTTAAATATAACACAGAACGATAATATTTTGTGGCAACAGTTTGGAAAGTGATACGGACATGTACACTGAAACGACGCAAAATGTCAAAACTAAATTAATAGCCCTTCTGGGCTAACGCTCTTTGGGCTAATAACATTTAAAATAAACAATTAATTTTCTCCCATGAGAAAAATCCCAAACCTTTATTCGTTTTATTCCATATAATACATTTTACACTTAAGGAAATCAGATATTATTTTTTCTAATCCTTCTTACTGTTGCTATGCCACAGGAAACTAAAACCTTCGGCTTTAAATATAAATTCTGCAATTTATACTATAATACTACGTACGAGTATTACTATATACAGTTCAGAACAGAGTCTTACAGATGGCAGGAATAAATGAAATGAAATATAAAAGAGGATAAATATAAGGTAAAATATATTAAATATTAATGTGAAACTCATGCCACAATTTAGCAAATGTGGTGTGATACCGAAATTTAAGGTATTAGAATCTGCTGTTATTGATCCCTGAAATTATCATAAGACTAAAGCATTTCTATATATGTGACTTTGCTTTTCATTTTACTATATCTCAATATTTTCTTCACAAGTTAATAGGACAGAATATGAAAAGAGTAGCTGACACTACATAGTTTTAAAAGAGTTTTGCCCATTCATGAAATTTCAGGTATGTATTTTTACAAAAT
Source organism: Stegodyphus mimosarum (assembly GCA_000611955.2). Taxonomy (NCBI): domain Eukaryota; kingdom Metazoa; phylum Arthropoda; class Arachnida; order Araneae; family Eresidae; genus Stegodyphus; species Stegodyphus mimosarum. Next base: position 471,113 of record KK122576.1, on the reverse strand, counting down.
TATTTTGTGATAACCGTATAAGGTATTGTCTCTCTCCTTCCAGCATGTCTTCGTGTGGTAACGATAGCACACTCGGCGCGGAGAGGGCGTTGCTCCTTTTTCAAGTCTCTTACTTCAAAATAACCTAATAATTGTACAATTGCGCCTGAGGGTTTGGCGACTGGGTCACCTAATTCCCAGTCGCCCTTTAAAAGGGAGAGTATATAAGGTATTTTCTCCCTCCTTCGTGGTGTAACGGTAGCACACTCGGCGCGTATTCGAGAGGTCCAGGTTCGAGTCCCGGTGAGCGCATTCCTCCTTTTTTCATGTACTCCAGCTTCAAAATAACGTAATGACTCAACAACTATTTTAAAATAATTTCTATTAACTGTTTGTAGTAATATACAAATAATGATACAATACACAGAAATGAAAGCAAAGACTACATTTTTAAACTTTATTTAAATAGCCTTTGAAATTTAAGTATCAGCTCTGAGCAGCACTAATTGACTCTTTTTTACAACATCTGCTTTTATTTATCACGTTCACACAAGCAGTATGAAAACAACTTACCTTTCTCTGATGAATTAATATAAGAAGGAAATCGAAAATGATCAAAGATTTATAAATACTGGTGAAAAAATGCAGTCCTTCTGATAAATCTTCTAGCACGACGAGGCTTCAAAATTACAGTCTGTTGTGCTATAGTATATTTCTTTGCTAGTATTTTATCTTACACAAATGTTTCTATAGAGAATATTTGTAATTTCACTGTTACAGCGTTACGGTAACCGTGTACGGCACCCATACTTGTGTATAGAAAATACATCACGCAACTCGCTCTTTCTTCGATTTTTATTGGTGTTTGCTATTCCCGACCATTTTAAAGCAATACATGTCAAGTGTGTTTACCAAGATGAAGAGCCTCTTATGAAAACGTTACGTTACATCCACGCAGTTACAGGTGTACATCACAGCATTATTCAACGTTAATTCAAAACAGCATGAGGAGTAACTGATTACAATGTTTTTCAGTCAAATTACAAAAGACAAAACTTGGCGTCTGGTGACTAGTTTGACATTAATATGACAACTGCCGTTCACGAAACATAGTGTAAGAACAGTAATAAAAATTAAATATAAATTCTACTTTATAAAATGATTGAATGTGGTTTATATTTTATATCAATTAATACAGTACCATACGTGTCAAATAAATTGACACTATTAAATAATAGCCTTTGCCATCCACAGGACTTTGTTTTAATCAAAGCAGAAGCTCTTGAAATGATTCAATGTTTAAGTTTCAAAAATCTACCAAAGAGAATTGTGAATAAAATGTTAAAGGGAAAAAATTTACTGTATGTAACATATAATGAATTTATGCTGTTATGACGTTCGAAATGAACAGCTTCACCGAAACCTATTGTGTCAGCCGAAAGGAGGAATGACTATAATTACTTTCCGTTAACCCAAAACTATTTATTTATATTTATATAAATGCAGATGCTTTTAGTTAAAGGAAATTTTTTATAGTGATATATAACTTTTGTAAAATCAATTAAAATTAAAACCACTAATCCGTCGATTATTCTAGATCAGTGATTCTCAACCGCTGTGCCGGCAAATTCTTAAAGTGTGCCGCCAAATTTTAGAAATACATATAGTAAAAATTATAATGGGTTTAATCCTAGTATATGGTACACATGAGAATTGGCGAAATTCGGTTTTTAAGACATTAATAGACACGTCAAATGGCGCCCAATTGCTCAATTGGCCCAATTGGCGTATATGGTACACATGAGAATTGGCGAAATTCGGTTTTTATGACATTAATAAACGCGCCAATTGGCGTATACGCCAATTGGGCCATATACGCCAAATGAGCATTTGGTGCCCAGCTGGCGTATAAGGTACTCATGAGAATAGGCGAAATTCGTTTTTTAAGACATTAATAGACGTGCCTCCAGAGCACCAAAATCTAACCCGATTTTGGTGCTGTGGAGGAGAGCGCAATTCGGAGCATTTCCGCGCACATTCAGTATATAACTGAAATTGAGAAGTTCTGATTGGGTGTAGATGGGACTAGCTTACTTATCAGGCATTTATCTTATTTTTAATAACATAAATTCAAGTATGGCAGGGGCCGAAAGAAAATATATTCAACTCAACAGATAAACTGGTGGGATTCCAAAAACAAATAACTTTATGGAATAAAGCTGAGGAAGGCAATTTGGAAAAGTTTGAGCCAGTCCCAAAAGATTTGAATAAAACTATTCATAAATTTGTTGTTGGCCATTTGGCAACATTAGGGAAGAGAATTCTTCATTATTCCCAAATTTAGATATAAAAAAAACTGGATGGGGTTCGTAATCCGTTTGTGGTAACGAATACTTCTGTATTTGAATTAACCTTGAATGAAGAAGAAGGACTCATTTCGCTTTCTAATAATCAAGATTTAATTTTAAAATATTACGAAGAATCCATTAATTCATATTGGATGAACATTAGACGCGATTATCCCACGATGGCCAAAAACGCTTTAAAAATATTATTACAATTTTCTACGTCTTATTTGTGAGAATTCGGATTTTCAGTAATAACTGACATAAAAACGAATAAAAGGTCGAGACTGTTAAATATAGAAGACAATATGAGAGTAGCGTTGTCAATTTTACGACCCAATATAAATGAAATTATCGGAAAACATCGAGCTCAAATTTCTCATTAAAAGTATTCTAATTATTAACTTGTAATGAATCCCTTAATAAACGTAATGCTGTTTTTATCGTACATATTACCTTATTTTACATTTAAAATTATTATCATAAACTATTTTACAGAGTGTGTTATAAGGTAAGTAAACAACTTTTAAACTTGCCTTTTTCTTTGCGTGCCGCCAAATTTTGAAATTGTTAAAAGTATGCCGCGACAGAAAAAGGTTGAGAATCACGGATGAAAGGAATTTATTAATAAGTACTTTTTGAGATAAAGTAATTTAAAACGATGCCATCACTGATTAAAAAAGCTCTCTTCCATTAACATAGAAAAAGAAGAAAATTTATTCGGTAGAAATTGAAAATGAAGCATTCTGTTCATATCGTATGATTTGGCTTATATTTTAATGCGGTGGATGATAATTCTCCACATGTTTTTTTAACTATATTGCTTTCATAACGGTTATATCTTCGATGCCATTAATCTACACTAAATCAACTTCATAGTAAGAATTTCCAGGCTCATTATCGATTATAAATAACAAGTTTTAAAAATACTTCAATGAAAACATAAGAATGAAAGTAATAATTGTTACCGACAACGTTTGAAATCCGACATTCTATAGAATGCCCGGGCATAGTATATAATGACTAAAACCAGCCGACAATCTATGAAACGATTCATATTTCACACATTTCCTAGGCATTTATAGAATGCCAAATGGCAAACCGGCAAAGTATGAAATACATTTCCGATTCATTTCGAAGGCCCGAAACTACTCACCAGAAGTTAATAAATGATGTGAGTGACTATGACTACTAAGAACTACTAAGAACTAAAAATGACTACTAAGAAGGAATCACGGGACTACTGACTGCTGAATCGCTAGGATGTCTTGTGTGTGGAAAAGAAAAGTACATTCATTTAGCCTATTAAAGAAAGCATCAGTACCATACAGTATTACGCCACAGATGCTGAGTTATTTTCAGACTTCATGAAAAGTCATTTGAGTACTGGACATGGATGACGTGGTGGTATGTTGAAAGAACTTACAACTAAATACAAATATGTTACAGGTAATGATACTGAACTGTACAAACACCTTTGTGAGCTCTGCCCAGAAAAAACGAGAAGGCATTAAAAAGGGCATTGCTGTGAAACTTATGATTGTTTTGAATATAACTTCCGTTGTCAGGTGGATTTTACTGATTCTCAGTCTCAGCCAGATAGAAAATACAAATTTATGTTGTATCAAAGATTATCTCACTATTTTTTATTTTTTTTGGAATATTTTGAATAACAGTTTTTTAATGGCAGTCTTTTATTAACTGTTCAAAATAACATTTGAATTTTTGAGGAATGAACGTCTTTTAAATAATAGCCTTACCATAACCTTTCTTCATACTTTGCCTAAAGAGCATTTGTCATTCTATAGAATGCCTAGGTATTATATATAATGCCTAGGGAAAGTATGTAATAATTCTCATATTTCACACTTTGCGTAAAAACGTCCGGCATTATATACAATGCCTAGCCATTCTATGGAATGCCAACGTTTCCTACTTTGCCGGTAACATAATTAACGTCTTCCAAGTTTTTATAATTGAGAGCTAAAATTATTTATTAGGAATTTTAATTTCGGCAAAAGCCTGCAGTTGGCAAGAGACTATTACAAAGATGCTTTTGTGGCGTTAGAAGTACGTTGTTTGTACAAAACGTATTCAGGTACGGACAATTAAGAGTTAACATGATCAAGATGCTGGTTTCACTTCACGGTCAATCAAGGGCGTATCTTCACTGGCTGTGCTGTTGGTGCCACATAAAGGCGTCTGCTGTGACTCAGAATCCATTATTTTGCTGTCTTCCTCTTTCGCTTTTATTTCAGGATGCGCAGTCTTCCGCTTGACAAGAACTTTTGTCTTTTCATGAGCTCTGTCTTCTTCCTCTTCAACATCCGCATCTTCAGCACCGGAAGAGGAGGAGTTGTCACTTAATGCTAACTTATGAAGAGAACCCTGAGGGGACCAGACGGGCGTTCTACCGGATTCTGGAGATCTATTAACAATGGTTGCTTCACTTCGACAATAAGGTATGGGCATGGATGTTAGAGAATATGGAGTTAGTTGGCCACTTTGACTTTTACAGCAGAGGACAGCTTTCTGGCTGGAACTTTGTGTACTTTGACTAGATAAAGACCTCAAAAAACTCGGTAAGTTTTTGAGAGAAATTTTTTTAAGGGAGTTATCCGAGACAGCCTTTCGCTGTTTGGAGAACAGTTTGAATTCAAAGCCCAGATTTGACATACTACGAGATTTGTTTTTGGAAATGTTATCCGAACTAATGTGAACTGTAGGAGAACCTCTGGGTTTCGGAGAATCTTTACGCCTCGGGGCAGAAGCGACGAATCCGCCATAATAGCTTGCAGATGGGCTTGCCCGTTGGCTAACTGACCTGAAATGTTTCCAAAAATCATGTTTATTTTTGGAGATGGATATAACTTTTGTAAACATACATAAAATATTCTAGAGAACTATTTCGCAAAAAAAAAGCGATTATGATTTCTACGAGTTTTTTGATATTAGAGATATTGATATTAGAGATTTGATATTAGAGATATTTGATTACGAGTTTTTTTATGGTAATCCAAATCTTCCAAGAAATATAAATGCACTGAAATGCAACAGAAAATTTGCCAAAATTTGTTTAATGAGCAGTGTTTTTAAAAATTAAATCAGTAAATAATTAAAAACGTACTCTTTATTGTATGAAATGTATATTAAGCAAACCTAACCGATATAGCAAAACGTTTGGATCAACACTGCCAGAGAAACAAAAGTGAAAGTTCTTTTTTCCGGGGGGGGGGTTAAAAATTAAGATTACTGTAGCAGCGAAGTTTGAGATAGAGTTTCAAATACAAAATTTATGATAATTACTGCATTCTAAATTAAATAAGCGGGTTAGAAAGTTGCACCTCTAATTCCTTAATTATATAATCCTTAGTTCTAAAAAGAACTTACAGCAAACAAAAAGAATTACATTCAGTGGCAAAAATATTATTTAAAAAATAATTAATCGCTTATTTTACCTGGATGCATCCACTGTTAAGCTTGAGGTAGGATATTCTCTACTTGTCGGGGCCTTATCCACGGGAGAAGATACGTCAAAATCCTCGCTGGGTTGTTCAGACAAGGAGGTGTCAACTGTTTCTTTACCAGAATCTGTCTTTCTGTCATCTGAGGTAGATCGATCTGTAGATAAAGCGTGGTCGTCCTTGGAAGTATTGGCTTCACTGCTCTCTTCATTGCTTGTCTCAACGAGGCGATTGTAGAAGCAATTGAATTTATCCTCAAGCTCTTTGCTTTTAAATCTGTAAGAATAGAACAATGGAGCTTTTGAAATCCCAGAAGTATGTTAGATTATTAAAAAACCCTAACATAATAATATTTACTGTATAATATACTAATACTGTAAAGACATTAGTATGTTTGAGAGTAGGAGAGATATTGGTCACTTTACTTAACCTGTTCCGCCAAACTAAGTTAATGGCACTACAGGGTTAGGAAGTCATCCTAGTCATTGCTATAAATCTGACGGTTAGGCCGCCTTTCTACATTTTACATTAATCTTTAGTTTCTTGGATATAATTATTTTCATTCACTCGCTTCATTATCTCTAAGATGCCCTTGTTGCAGTAATAGTCCGTGAACAGTCTATTCACAGGATATGTGATGTAGTCGGAAGGAAAGAACTGCTGTCGGAGGTGCTCTGTCAGAGGGCATCAGAGCAGGTAATGTAGTGCCCGCGAAATCCGCAAGAACAGTTGACGTCCCGTCAGAGGAATCGCCTGTAATACGCCGGGAATTTCCCGTGGTTGATACAGGCCTGGAGGAAGAGTCGGTCGCATTTGAGCCTCTTGAGAGTAGGTATCGGGAAGATGTTGTAAGTAAATCTTCCTGTCTCTTCTTCCTGCCATCGTGATGACCATGTCTCTTGGAATGTTGTCTTGAGGAGCTTTTTTGCAACTTCTGCGGAAAGCGGAACTTCCTTGTCAATTTCTGGTTTGAGAGCTGCGGTCTTAGCTATTTCATCCGCTCGTTCGTCGCCTTTCTGCCCGGTGTGTCCTTTTATCCAGTTGATATTTAAAGGAATGGAGGAGCCTAACGTTAAGAGGATATCTCAAAGTGCTGCCGTGTGCGGATGTTTTGGAGGAAAGGAATTCAGCTCATTCAGAACGCTCATACTATATGTGAAGAATGAAGTGTGAGCTGCTGGTTGCGTACCTAACCATAAAACTGCTTCATTGAGTGCAAGGGACTCGGCTTGGAAGACTGAAGCATGGCTGCTTAGACGGAAATGAGCTTGATAAATTTCTTCATTGTTCGAAAAGACCGTGAACGCTGCCCCCCACTCGTCCTGAAATTTTTGATCCGTCAGAGAAAATCTCTCTTTGTTGTACTGATGGTGGCGATTTGCACCAGGGAAGGATGGGTTGATCTCCTGGGTGTAAGACAGGGGGATCTTGGAAGCTAAAGTGAGCAGTGCCCTCGAACCACGGATCTCTCGAACACGCGCCGAGTGTGCTGGCCATTACACCACGAAGGCATGCCAAGAAGACGGGAGAAATACCTTATTACTCCCCCTTTTAGGGACTGGGGATTAGGGGACCCAGTCGCCAAATCCCTAGGGTGAGGAATCACCATCCACCACTTTTTAGTTCGGGCGCCACTGTAGAGACATTAGGTTATTTTGAAGCAGGAGGGATGAAAAATGAGCAATACCCCCGCCGGGACTCGAACCACGGACCTCTCGAATACGCGCCGAGTGTGAGGGTCATTACAACACAAAGGCATGCTAAGAAGGCGGGAGAAATACCTTATGATACTAGAAATACAATATTTTAAACATCCCGAAGGAAACGTCGAGGTGCTTATTGTGCATTTGGTATCCCGAAGTTTGAAGTATTTTTATTTGAGGGAAATATTTATGCAAGCTATAAGTGAAATAAATACATAGTTACGTCTTAAATAATTAAGGCTTTTTCTTATTCAGTCAGTGCTCAAGTTTCGCAGGGCATTAATTTACGAAGAAATAAATAGCGCAGATTATGTTTTCTTATCATTTGGCTTTGCAAGTTTAAACAGCTCGTTTCGGATACAGGACTTTATGGTTTAGGTCTTAAATATCTTGGACACTAATCTTTAAATTAGTAAGCCTACAGTCACTCAGCTTAAAACTGTTTTAGGTGTTGAACTGAAATCAGCATACCAAAATAAGACTGACACTTTTTAATATCTTATAGCTTTCATATCTAAAATGTTTAGAACATTTTCTTAAAAACTGTAGAGTTTCATGCTTTATTAATCAGTTATTTTATTATTTTGTCTGTAGTATCATTTCTGTTTTCGTCATCTCCCAACAAGATATTGAACTTATATGAAAACAGAGTCCTTGAATTTAACGGACAGCCTTTGGCAGCGACTGCTGACCATGCCAATACGATTTTCTCCAATGCTGGCTTTAATCTTTGCTATCTGTGTCTGCTCCCGTGGGTTGAGGGCCCACGCAAAAACTTAAAGACCGACTTTGTCTTGTAAATCTTATACTTTAAATATACAGGCTGGTTATAATTAAAGTGCCCCTATTCAGAGATATCTAGAACCTGTTCTATTTATTGAATTTTGATGAAATTTGGTATATATATTATATGGACCATGGGGAAACGATTTCTGAAACAAAAATAAAATTTAAATTTTGACCACCAGGGGGAATTGTGGCCGTTAAAGAAGGACAAAAAATCTGTCAGAACCATTAAAATTTATTCAGTTACATAATGTTGTCAACGTGTGCTCCATTGACATCAATTACGTGTTGAAATCGCAATATAGCGCGTTCAATGGTAGCGCGAAGTAACTCTCGAGGGATTTCAGCAACATGGCGTGTAATGCTGGCTTTCAACTCAGGTAAAGTCCTAATTACTCCTCCATAAACACGGTCTTTTAGTAATTCTCACAACCAAAAATCACAGGAATTTAAGTCGGGTGAACGAAGAGGCCAGGCATCCGGAAAAACTCTGGATATCACACAATTTTCGTCAAGGTTAGCACGAAGCAGTCTTTTGATTTGGCGCCCAATGTGGGGAGTTGCTTCATCTTGCAAGAGGACAGTGGTCTGTAAACATTACCGTTCCTATAAAGCAGGAAATGACTTGCTGTTGAAGGAATTCACTGTACCGTACGCATGTTTTAAGTCCTTGAGAGTGAGAGTTTCAACGAAAAACGGTCCGAGGATAAAATCAGCAGTAAATCCACACCATGCAGTTACATAATCAGAATGCAGTGGTTGTTGGTGAAAGGACATTAAGAGGTTAAGCAACCCATATGTGGCAATTTTGATTATTTACAGTTCCATCTAAAGAAAAGTGCGCCTCATCTGACCACAGAATTTTCCAAGGCCACCGTCATCAACATCCATTCTCGCCAAAAATTGGCAAGCAAATTCAAAGCGTGTTAGGTGGTCTTGAGGTTGCAGCATTTGCACCAAGTGGATCTTATACGGATACCATTTTAAAATGAATCGCAGAATTATTCGTACTCTCAACCAAGGAATCGCCAACTCAAGTGACACCGATCGAGCACTTGCTGAAGAATAGCGGGAACTAGAGGCTTTTTTAATCACAGCAATAGCGACTTCTTCGACAGTTTCATTGGCAACCAGTTTCCGCCTCTTCCTGACAGCACACTCAAGTCTCCAGTCTCTTCGAATTTCATAATCATCTTCTTCAAACCCCTCTTCGACATGGGTCCTTTTCGCAATCCTTTTAAACGACGATATTCACGCAATTGTGTACTATACACGCAATTGCTAAGCTATTGCTGACGTTCTGATAAAACAATTTTACCCGGTAAAGCTCGATCTTTCTTCTATAAGAGCATGATTAACGATGACAAAGGTAAGCAGAATGATTTTCTGGCTTTGACTACAAGTCTCTTTATAGATTTGACTGATTTACATAAGGAATTTTTGAAAATTGTCATCTGGTGGTCAAAATTTGAACTATTGTTCTTTCATTGCAGAAATCTTTTCCCCGTAATCCACATAACGTGTATGCCAAGTTTCATCAAAATCCGATTGGCAGAATGGGTTCTATAGGGTTCTGAATAGCGGGTCACTTTAATTATAACCCCCTATACTTACTTCTGTGTTTTATTAATCTCGTTCGCAGAGGAGCATTTCTTTTACTACACAAACTGTGTGAAATGTTAGGCTGAAAAACTAACAAGAAAGGTTTATTTTAAACCTCCTAAACATATCCTAAGTTTCTTTCGTGAATCTGAAATCTAAAATAATCTGAAAGATATGCGCATAAAATATGAAAATCCCAAAATCGTCTCGAAAGGCTGGCTATAGTGAAAGAGGAATATGAGATCCTGGATTCCATCCCTTCATGTATTATAGATGAAAACTGGTATGAAGACGAAATAAATAGATCTTATGCACTTTTTGTGTAATCAAATCCAATTTCTTTTATTACTCTAAAAGTTATTGTTTTGTTTATTGCTTTTTATTTATTTTGCTGGGAACCGCTTTGCAATTTCGAAACGAAATTCCTCGTTTAGCAAGATATATTTCTGTATTAATTTATTTGATATATAACGGCGGCTTACATTCGTAAGCATTGCACACTGCAGGGAAAAAACAATTCTGTATCTCCCGTTCTACTGGCCGATTGACAAAATTCAAATTGCGTTTTTGATATCTCGAAAGCGCAACTTAGGATTGTATATAGCATCATTCTAAACATAGGTATTTTCACACACAATCGGACTTTTTTTTAAATGATATGCCAATTTTTTTTCCATATTTCTATTCTACGACTCAAATTATACCTAAATACTAAATTTTGCAAAATATGATGGAAAATTACCGAGAAATTTAAACATTTATCTTGGCGTATTTTTTTCAGTTTTCGCCAAGAAAAATTTACTTGGTGAATTTCTTGATATATAGCAACCTATTTTCCTTTTCTTTTTTTCATTGCAGACGAGCAGAAAAAACTCACATCGTTCTTACTTTCAAATAATCTTAACAAAGTGCATAAACCACATTTGGCGTTATTATCGCTTGTAACGAATATGCCAAATTCCAAAACGCGCCAATAAGTAAATTCACGTGCATCTTAGGAAATTTGAAAAAAAAAACTCTAATTTTTACAGGTACGCTTAGAAATATATCTACTTTAAGAGGATGGTAAAACATTTATATGTTATATAATCCAAATGTTTTTCGAAAAATTTATACAAATTATTTAAAAATACAAATTTTAAAAAATTGTAAAAATGGGAATTCTATTTTGAATGAACCTAAATTTCGAAATGTGAAAGGAAGAACGAAATAAGTTTAATAAAAAAAGAGATACTAATAAATATATACCAACTTCAATTAACATGGAGTTGCTAAAAGTTTGAGAGCTAATTTTTTTAAAAACGACTCGAGCGATTTTTACAAAACTTCGGAGTTTTGCATGATTTTAGTCGTAGAATCGAAATATGGAAAATAATTGGCATGTCATTTCAGAAAAAGTCTGATTTTATGTCAAAATACCTATATTAGAACAACGCTGTATATAAATCTAATACATATCCAAAGTCGCGCTTTCGAGACATGAAAAACGCAGTTTAAATTTTATCACTCGGTCCAGTAGAACGGGAGATATAGCACTATCCTTTTTTTTTCGCAGTGTACTAGCATGGAGGACAAAGACAGGGTTTACTGAGTACGATAACAAAGCCATAATAAGAGACTGACATTTTATATATTTTGTATGGTTATTGTTTTAAGAGAATTTGACCTTTCTCGTATAAAAAGATTCTCGCAAAATCCATTTCACACAAGTACAGAATACTAACTCCATTTCTGCCATAAAGGCTTGAAATAGTTCTTGAAATCATGCTAGACGATTGGTTAAAGTCATGAAACTTACATGTTACTACAGGAAGGGTTAGACTGTCTTAAAGTCTTTGTATGATAACAGCTTTAGAAGATAATGCATTTATTTATCCAGACTATTTCAACCGATTTATTAGTAAATCATTTGACAGAAAGTAATCAGAGTTATCCACAGTTTGGGAGTATAAAAGGCAGATTTATTAATTTTGCATTCATTTCTATCAGTCCACTTCCGTACTTTGCATCTAGATTTAAATCTGTGCTAATATTTTATCTTTTCCTAAAAATCCGCAGCGAATTTTGATTTAGTTGCAATTTATATTTGAAATAGTTAAAACATACAAAAGTGCATTATTTTTGAAATTTGCTTAGTTATTTGTTCACTCAATACATAATACTAAATAACATGAATTTCTTATATAAAAATTTATATTTTTCAATGACCTTTAAAATTATTTCTACTTTTTGCCGCAGTAATTGCTTCAATATAAAATTTTACAATATTAAATTTATATATTTTTAGAAAACTGATTTACTAAATGACAAACTTTTGGGTTTCTTATTTTAGCTTATCACATTTAATAAACTGTGGAAAATATCAACACATGTTGTAAGGTTTTAGTTTAAACTAACAAAGTTTTATTTTAATTTTCCTTTCGTATGTGTTCTTATTTCAACTTCCCGTTAGAATGAGCGCGCGTTTCAGCTTTATGCTAATTTGAAATGGAGCCAAATTTGTATTTAAAAGCGTTAGTAGGAACTTCTCGTGGTGAGAGAGCTTTTAGTCTCGGATCACTGCTGCTCTGTTCGAAGTTCGCCTGACCAGGTAGTATTTAAATTCTAAGCCGTAGCGCTGTTACGTCATTACTTATTGAAGTAAATCTAAGTGCGTTAGTATTAGTTAAATCTTGCTACGCACCATTTAGCATAGAGGCCAACCTTGCGTTTAAAGCTCTGTGAGCAACGACTACTTAATTTCTATTTAATTTTGGTTTAATTTATTTGATTGTTCAAGTTAGACCCAAGTGCGGTCATTATTTTCCGTTATCCCTCCCGAGTCGGGAAGTGGCTGTAAATAATAGCGGTTTAATAAAAGAGGATTTTAAATCCTTCTTACGTGCAGTTATTCTACCACTTAACCACAGTATTCTACCACAGAACATAGCTGCATTCAGCTCCCTGTTCAAGATCAGAACTTAGACTACTTCACGGATATGTTCGCCAAGAGTGTGCATAGAACACTCAGTCCTGACAATGTATGTGAAAAATGTGTGGATGGCGTGTTTTAAATACTATAAAGTTTAATTATGTCTGGTATATATACCGGGTGACCCAAAAATCCGTTAACATTTGAAAATTCAATAATTCACTGAATAATGTAGGTTAAAAACTGACACACAAGCTTGAAATATCATAGGTTTTTATTGAAAGCAAAAGAAAGTACTTAATACGGCCAACAGATGATTCTTCATGTGATAACAAAAGCAATAATTAGCATAACAATTGATTTTTAGAAAATAATATGTTCTTTATAACACATGTTCAACATGTCGGTCGTCATTCATCAACCATACCTGTAGTCGACAGTGTTGTGAATAGCACTGTACAGCATATCTGGAGGTATGGTGAAAACTGCCATCGGATATTGTCGTTTAGCTTCCCTAATGAGGTCGGACGATAGCGGTAGACTTGCGATTTAAGTAACTCCACAACCAATTATCACAGAAATGAGATCTGGGGACCCGAGAGGCCAAGCATGAAGGAAGTGG
>KK122576.1:421660-448798 GCA_000611955.2 Stegodyphus mimosarum | reverse complement strand
AGAGCCTTGGATTTATCGCCGTAAGGCTGTGCGCGCAAAGATTTCCTCTGTCTACTGAAAGTTCGCCTTCATAGGCAATTTGCAATTACCAGTTGTTGCTAGTGAAATTCGCATAATTGCATTTCACTAAGAGTTAAGCTTCCCTCGCCGTCCTACTTAGAATTAAGTTAGGGAATTGAATTTGTTAACACACCTTATTTTCATATTATTTTAGTTCAGCCCAAGTAGTGGCTTACTCTCAATTGGAAGAGTTGTAAATATTTGAATTAAAGGGTCACTTTTAAACCCTCCTTCTGACTTTGTAGTTTCTGCAACACTAAAGGACATAGCCTAGATTTGCTCACTGTGCTCCACATAAGGTTTCACAGTTTATGCTCACGAAAAGAGTCAAGAGATTGAAGGAGAAACCTTATAATTCTAGACACATTACAAAAGTATAACTTTTAATTACATTTATTAGCAAAAAATACTGGCATTCAATTTAAGATTGATAATAAATTAATTTTGCTTCTATATATTGGCAATGCAAAAAATTAAATGGATACAACAATGCTCGAGGAAATAATCAGAAATAAATATTGCTGTTAAAAGTACAGTTGTAGTTGTAGTTGTAGTTGTTTAAAGCGAACTGCTGTTTGTTTACTTAATGCTGTGATGGATTGTAGCGATTTCGCTGTGAGATAGAATTAGTTTCTCTCTTTTGAATTGAGTTTTGCTAAACGTTTGAGATAGTGTGATATTGTGCGAATATCTGTGAAGAAATATTTCAGCATTTTGATTTATTTCTTGTGGAAAGAATAAATTTTTGTTGACTTTTTAACGACTTGTGCATTCAATCCATAACGAACTCGTACGCATGCAACAATTTACTTTACATCAGCTTTTCAGAATGTTGATATAAAAAGAAAGACAGATGAAACAGTACGATAAATGAATTTTAACATATTTCGACGCCTAATTCCTACCAGAATAAAACAACAACAACAACAAAAAAAAATAATGATAAACTAGCCTTTCTACAAGTGTAGAAATTTAAACTATATCTGTTTTTTTTTAAAACTTTTTGTAAGGTAAAAATCATCGTTTTATAAATCATTAAGTACTTTATTCAGCTGCACGCGTATGTATGAGTACTTAATACAGCTACACGCATGTGTAGGAAATAGTATTTGAGTTTCTCAGCTTGGACTTATAGTTATCAAGTTATATTGAAGAAATATTTTTAAAATACCTAGACGTGACAAAAGGACCACGAGAATATAAATGGACGAAATGTCTTTTCAACACAAAATAATTAGGGTTGTTAACTAAATGAAGTATCAGAATCGGTCTGGTGCTTAATTATTTACCTGGTCAATAAACTTTTAAAACTGTCTGGCAACAAACACATCTTCGACGTTGTGTTTTGCAGCTTTTCTGCGCCAGGAAACGACTTAACAGTTCAGAAAGAAAATAAGAAACTGCGAAGCGAGATCAGACAAATGCGCTAAAGGTAAACTTAGTGCCAGAATATCTATCGTTATTATTCGCGTCTTGTCAATCAGCATAAATAATCATAGTTGGTCAGATTCGACATAAATAATATCTTAGATCTCAAAAACAACCCAGAGTTGTATTTTTTACTAACTTGGTAAAATTTCCGCTGGCATAGAGAATTTGGCTTTTCTGCTACTGTTTTCGTATTCTGCTATCACTTTGCGAAGCTGTGCTGGCAACAGCTAAGAAATTACCAGACATTTCTGCTTATACAAACAGATGATATTCCGTCAACATGCCAAAAATAACATATTCTTGCGAAATGCCCAAGCGCGGTAAGATAGCTTCCCCGCAAAGCAGGTTTAGGGTTGCCAGAAAATAGCAAGGGAAGACAGGGTTGCCATATTTGGCGAAAATCGCAAATTTGGCGACAAAATTGGAGATATCGTATGAAAGGATGAAGAACCTTCCGGAACGAATTCTTACTGGTTTAGTCCAGAATCTTCTCGAACACCAGCCAACAGCTATATAAACTCTGCTGGTACGCGGAGTGTGGGTCAGTGAGAGTCAGTTAACAGTCATTGCGGAGTCAGTGCATAGTCTAGTGCCGAGTTGGTCGTCGAGTACATCGAGCCGAGTCTCTTAGTGTATCGCGAGGCAGAGCATGGTCGAGTTTTATTTTAAGAGTGTGTTGAGCTTCGGGAACGACTGAACGGAGTCGAGAGCTGTACTTTAGCGTATCGTCGAGTGCATCGCGAGTTCTAGCGCGGAAAATCTCGAGAGTACGTGGAGTTCCGAGAACGACCGAGCAGAGTCGGGAACTGTACTCTGGTGCTTTGCTATGAACTCATCTTCACCGTTATAGCCTGACAACCTGAAGGCTGTGTCAGCATATTTGTCGTAGTTCTTCGACGACTGTAAGAGTGATTTTGGAGCAGTCTTGAAAAATATTGGCAAATAAAGTGTGTTTCGATACTTCATCGAGTGTCGTCGTTATTCACTCCAAATCCACGAACCCTTAACGTAGGTAAAAAGAAGAAGAAGAAAGAAAAAAAAAGTAACAATATTGATAAACCCCACATTTAAATCGTGCGTTAAAATCCATTGCTATGTGATTCTGAATGCCATTGCAACGGCGGCATGGGTTCTGAGTAGCTTCCTGTCTGTCCAGTATAGCTGCAGAAAGTTGCAAAAGCTTTTCATCGGTTTGGTTCAGTGATCGACAATTAATTTTACCAGAAATTTTTCATTTACCACAGACACCTACAACTACCGAAGACTTATGAGCTGAACCGATTATTATTACTATAAACTTGCTTCCATTTCACAAGCATTTTCCCAAACATTCACAGGACTAATTGTGCTGCTAAACAATCGTCATATTCTATCTACTGTCAACCATAAAATATCTGATTCAAAATGCATAGACGTGGCAAAGGGACCAGGAGAATATCAATGGACGAAACGTCTTTTCAACATAAAATAATTAAGGTTGTTAACTAAATGAAGTACCAAAATGGGTCTGGTGCTTGCTTATTTACCTGGTCAATAAGCTTTTAAACCTTATCACGTTTTTCAACATTTCAGAATGAGTGATCTAAGAAAAACATCCATCATTTCTTTTAATGAACAATTAAGAAAAATCTTACAGTTTTGAAACCTCTGTTTTAAAGAAAATTATTAAAATACTTGATATTAAAATAATTCCTACTCAAAGTTACTACTAAATGTATTTGTAAGATCTTCAATTGGCAACGGAGGTGCTGTAGAGACATTAGGTATTTTTTTCAAAGCACGAGAGATGAAAAATGAGCAATGCCCTCGCCGGTACTCGAACCAGGGACCTCTCGAATACGCGCTGTGTGTTCCGACCACTACACCATGAAGACATGCGAAGAAGGCAGGAGAAATACCTAATATACTTCTCTTTTTAAAGGGCTACTGGGATTTAGGGAACCAGTTGCCAAATCCCGTGGTGGAGAATCCCCATCCACCAGCTTTTTTAGTTCGGGCGCCACTGCAGAAACATTAGATATTTTTTGAAAGCAGGGAAGATGAAAAATGAGCAATGCCCTCGCCGGGACTCGAACGATGGACCTCTCCAATAAGCTCCGAGCGTGCTGATCACTACCCCACGAAGGCGGAAGAAATACCTTATAGTGTAAGCAGAAAATTTAAATATACGCTACTGTTTGAACACATTTATATGTTTATTCTAAAATTAAAGATGGAGTGTATTGTAAATACTGAGTAATATTCGCCAAAGGATATGCAGGCCAATTAAACAATCAAGTATTACGAAAATCATTGAACAACTCTCTTCGCAACTGGAAAATAAAAAATTCTAAGATCCCCAAAAGGAATAATATCATAAGCATTCCTTCTTATGTACTGACATTTTCAAAAAATATGATTCTTTACCACAAAATATCCACAGTTGGATGCAATAATATCGCCAGCGCTCACCGAGTTAATGAAAATAGAAACAAAACGGTGATCTCCTGAGGAATACATCGATTTCCATTAAGAGGTCATCGTGTCCATTACGAGGGTAAATAAATATAAATGATAATATTGAATCGCAACAGAGTGAAAGAAACGTTTGCCAACTCCTCAGATTTCGAATAAATGCAAGAGATGACACACAGGGTGGTCAGCGAATAAACCCTGATTTCAAAATTAAATATCTCTACAACAAAGATCGATATAATTATGCCGTTAACTGTACGTTTATTAGCAAAACTGTAAAAATGGTGTACAAAAGTTTAGAAAATTTAGTTACAAAAATCGTCAACAGATGGCGCTCTGCGCTGATAACTTTCTTGGAAAGGAGTCTAAAAAAACAAAGTGAAGCAGCCTTTGCAATCAAAATACAATTTTTTCAAAATGTTCACCGTTCGAAACAATGAGGTGGAGTAAACGAACAATGAAATTTGACATCATTGAAATTTGATATCATTGAATTTGACATCTTTCAATGTCTCAACAGAAATGGAATCACATGCACCACCAATCAACGATTCAAGCTCATCTAGAGTAGCGGGATTGTTTCGACAGACAGTGTCTTTCAATGCGCCCCACGGAAAGAAGTCACAAGGGCTCAGATCGGGAGAATGTGGATAAGCTATTCCTGTGTCTGTAAATTGCTATTACTCTATTCCCAAAGTATTCATTAAGAAAGCGAAAACCTTTATCTGTTTGATGGGTTCGAGCCCCATCTTGCATGAACCACTCGATACCTGGTCGATCCTCCAACGCTAGTCGAGTGCCGACAAATTGTTCCAAAATTGTAACGTGACGTTCAGTAGTTATCGTTTCTCGTGTGAAAAAGAGTCCGATAATGCCTCTGGAGCATACCGCAGCCCGTGCAGTAACTTTAGGCGAATTCAGTGCTTTCTCTTCACACAAATGAGGATTTTCGGAACCTCAAAATCTCCAGTTTTGCAGCTCACATCAAATCTGTCGTTGTCGGTGATTGTTAGAATCTGATTCGGAAAGTCAACCCTTTGTTGCACAGCTTGCATGAGTATGGCCTGATGACTTTGGATTTTGTATGGAAACAGCCGTGGGCTATTTTTTAATATTTTTTCCTTCCTCGTGTACTTCAAACCTGTCTCTGATGCAATCCGTCGGATACTTTTCCTAGGATTTTGCTGAACAATCCCAGAAACTTTGGCCGCATTTTCAGGAGTGACTACAGTTTGCCTAGGCCCAACATTTCCCTTTCGATCATCAGCCACGCTGCCAGTCCGTTCGAATTTCGCGAAGAGCATGCGAATGGTTTTCTCTTCGGGTCAACTGGAACATTGAATCGGTTTTGAAAACCGCGACGTGTTGCCGTGGGACTGTGTTTTAATCGGTGAAATTCCAGAACCAAAAAAACACGTTGTCCGATGGAATACATTATTTCACTTTCTATGCTAGCCACGTTTCACTAGCCAACAGTCGTACTGATCACTTTCGACTTCGAAGCACATTTTAAAGGCTATTGATAGGTCATTGAGATTAGAGCGCCATCTGTCAACGATTTTCGTAACTAAATTTTCTAAACTCTTGTAGACTATTTTTTACAGTTTTGCTAATAAACGTACAGTTTACCGCATAATTCTATCGATTTTTGTTGTAGAGATATTTAATTTTGAAATCAGGGCTTATTCGCTGATCAGCCTGTATTAAAGTATACTTTAGAATCAATAAACAATAACGAAACATACATAATTTGTTAGAAATACAAAATGAAATAAGTAGAAATGCTTGGAATCAAATATCATTGAACGAACGCAAACAAATGCTTTTCAGCTATGGCTGATGAAATTAAAGACATTTCTCCACAACAGCAAGTATCTATTCCTATAATATATGTGGAAGAACTTGAAAGAAAAATTTCTTTAACAAAAAATTTTTACAATTCGTACAGTCGACACACGAAGAAGATAATCTTCACATCATAAACACAGTATGATTATAGTGTATATACAGATAAACAATCACAGTATTATTTCATTAAAAGAAACCTAATTCCAATAAGAATACGTTGCAATATTGACATTATAATATCTATTAACATATTTTTATTTCTACTTCCTTATAATTTGAATTTCCCCCTTTTTTACAGTATTCTCTGTCTCTGTCTTTGTAACTGTACTTTCCTTAAACCTTAAATCATCCATAAATAATTAATGAAGGTGAATGGGTAGCGGACTCGGGGAAATTGTAGATCGAATGCCAGTTCGTGTTTCCTTCGCTTCGTGTGATTGGTCGGTTCTTTCATTAGGCTGGCATGAAGTTCAACAGTTGGAAAGGGAAGGTTCGGCATGACCTTCGTAGGCACCTCGCGAAGATTTGTCTTTCTTCGTAAAACAAATAAAATTTTTGCATGGACGAATCCATTTTAAAATTTAGGGAAGCTTGGTCTTTGAACGCATTGAGGAAGGAGATAATTACGCGAATATTTTTAAAATTTTCAGAACCTGGTGCAGAAACGTTAGCGTTAGTGAAAAAATACGCAAGACAGTACGATAAAATAATGCTGCAAAATTTTTATAATTATCATATGAGTATATTATATCAAATATATTTTAAATTACATCGACTAGGCATATTAAAATAAAATAAAATTCATGTTATTAAAGGACTTTAAATCTGTCACCTTGTTAAACTACTGTAATTTAAATAAGAAAAAGATTTTACGTCACTTCGAATAACAAACTTTTGAAAACAGTATTCGGCAGGGCGCATAAAATATTGAAACTTACGTTCCATGCAACGGCAGCATTTGCTAGGCCGATGGAAGATAAATGGTATGGTAGAATAAGCTAATGATTTCAGCATTAAAAAAGTTTCTACTAAAGATATTTCTAACACCAAGATAGTCAGAGATTTTCAGGACGTTCCAGTAATGAACTTGAATGATTTTTAGTGACAAAATTCAGAGATTTTAATTACAGTCCTGTTTCTTTCGTGTCGGTTTATTCTTGTTCATAATTATGCTTTGAAATAATTGAGCTATTTCATAATAGAGCACCCATAAAAACACAAGACGAGATTTGATTATTAAAGCAAGCAAACACAATTGATTATTATTGTAAACATCCATTACATCTAAATACCTGGTGACCCAAAAATAACACAAAAAACGAAAATTTAATAATTCGAGAAATATAGACGACAATACTACTTGGTTTTCAGAGAAATACATGAGATTTTTTAACAGCGATACCATACAACGACATTTCATAGGTGAGTGAAGTGAGAAGTAATCATTCTCAAGATGTACCGTTAAAAATTCAAGCATGTGTAGAGAGGAAAAGGGAATTAAACTATATTAATATGTGGAATGTTATTAAGAGAACATCAATAGTAACAATTTATTCTTATTGAGATTCTTTCAATAAGAATTATTTGTGATTGTAAAACTGTCTATAATTTGTTTCCAAACGAATTGAATAACTGAAGAGTTTTTGAGGGCAACTTCCCCTCGATAAGTCTGTCTTCTGCCAGTTCAACAATTATTCACTTATGCATATTTATTGTTTTTAATAATTTTATATTTGTTAATAGATTTTGATACTTGCACTTGATTTACTTATGTTCTCAGACTTTAAATGATATTGTAGATTAGTGCGCGGCAATATAAATTACTTATAATTTCTTTTAAACCTATTTCTATAATTAATTTTTTACTTTAATTTGCTTTTTACGAATAGAAATTTTGTTAAATTCAAATTTCATTCCTTGCAGCAATGGCGCAAGAGAATTATTTAAATTTAATTTAACTTTACTATATTCTTTTGAAACAATATTATTACTACACATGATACAATAATTGTATAAGCAGACAAATTAAAACAATAGATGTAAATAAAAGCCACAATCGGAAAAGGAATTTAATATTATGCACAGCAATTTTTTTGCAAGAATTTCAACGTGCAAATCAGCAAAAAATCAGCAATAAATGTAAAAAATATTGTTACACAATATATGGAATTGAGATTATAATGTACCAATTAGAAATTTGTTTTATATACACTCACTTCCAAATGTTAAGCACGAAGATGTAAAATGAAAACAAATCAATAAATACCGTTTCGATTGACACAAAATTCGGCAGAAAAGTAACATATATATTTATGCATAAAACAAAATCAATAATTATATACAGAAATGAACACAATATTAAATTTTTGTAAGTTATCAGATAATGACATATTTGAGACTTAAACAGAATTACGTATAAAGTGAAAATAAACAGCATAAAATGAGAGAAAGGACATTAATAGGTACGTGATCCCCCCATCTGTATACAAAGTTTACACCTTGTGACCATGCTTTCAATTAGGTGGTCAACCACCGCAGAATTAAGCAATCGCCATTCTTCTTGTAGAGCAGTTTCCAGCTCAATAAGATGGCTGGAGGTGGGAAACGTGAAGATACAGCACGGCCGAGAGCATCCCAAAGATTTTCACTGAGATTAAGGTCGGACAAATATGCTGGCCACGGCATACGCGTAATCCCTTCACTCTCCAGGTAGTCATCGACGATGTCAGCTCTATGGGTACGTGCGTTAGCGTTCATTAAAACAAAAGTAGAGCCAACTGCTGCAGCGTACAATCTCACTATGGGTTCTAGGACCTCATCTCGATACCGGACAGCCGTCAAAGAACCCCGTTTAAAGATATGCAGGTCGGTGCGGTATCCTAATGAAATCCCTGTCCACACCATAATGCTTCGGCCTCGGAATGCGTGATATTCAGTGATGTTTTGCGACTCACTGCGTGTTCGTTGCTCACTCCTTATCCTTATACGCTTGTCATCTGGCTCCAGAGCGAATCATGACTCATCAGTAAACATGACATTGCCTCAGTCAGACACATTCCAATTGACATGTTCCCGGCAGCACTGTCATCGTGCCCCTCTTGATTCGACGGATGGAGGAACACAAACTTGAGGTACCCGAGCGTACAGTCCACTCATATGTAATCTTCGGCGTACAGTAGCTGCAGATATCGCCTTACCAATGGACCCTGTAACCAAAGATGTCACACGTGTGGAGGTCGCTCCGCAATTCCGCTTGGCTACAATAGCAGTATATTGATCTTCCGCGGGGGTTGTAACCCTCGGGCGACCGGCTACGGGCCTTCGGAAAACTGTCTGTGTGGTTTGGAATTGTTTCCATAGACGTCAAATTACAAAATGACGAACGCCGAAGAAAAGAGCAATATCTGTGATCGACTGTCTTGCTTCAATGCGCGCCATAGCACGCTAGCGCTCAGAATCTTCCATTCGTCTTCTGGAAGTCATAGAAACACGTATGTCTTGAAAACAAATGGTACGAAAGTTTTAAACACCTTCTATCAGCACTTAACAATCAACTTCTGTAACCCTTCATAAAGCTGGCTTCTTATAAGACTGCCTTTTTTGCATATTTCTTGACATGAAAGCGCGATTGGCTGTTACCTAACATATTTGCATACTTCCATCTACCTCTGCAGCGACTTCAGCTTCTTCAATTCTGATTGACTTCCGGAAATTAGCGTTTTCCTCTCTGTGCTTAACTTTTGGAAGTGAGTGTACTTGCTCATGCGGACTTTCAGTGTAGCCTCAACTGTCATTTTATATATAGGTGTTTAATATCAAAAGTAATTCTTTCCACAAGATTCTTATAATTTTAGTTTATACTACACAAGATTAATTAGAATGAATGTATACCAAAATCTGTTCTGCGAATATGCCCTCAATATGGAATTTCCATGCAATATAAATGTAAATAGTATTACATATTGTTACGGATTTTGTATTTATTTAGCTATTTTTTGTAGAATTTGTGCTTAAAATTGTTTTATATTCCATTTCGTAAGTGCACATTTGTATAGCCACCGAGGGAGTGGCTTCTAGAATGGACCAATTGACTTCCAATAATATTTTTGTCATTTTGCGTGAATTTTTCATTTCGCATTTTGTCATTCCCCGCTTTAAGGAAGATAGTTGAAAATGTTTTGCCAGACAATTTCCTGTACAAAATAATTGAAGCATCGTGGATTTCTTTTGAAATTTTTCTGTGGGAAGTGAGTTTAAATTTTAACAGAATTATGTACGTAAATAGTGGAAATCTTAGCATTTTCTACTGCAGTCTATATAAAAAAGATGTTCTCTAATAATAGCCAATGCACAGTTTTATTCAAAGTGAACTTTACTTCATATTTAGTGAGTTAAATTTCACATTAATAACTGTTCTGTTTTAAATGAATAGCTTGCACATGAAATGCTTTTCAAAGAGAATGAACTTATCTTATTAAAGTTAAATATTTTAAATTTATTCATATGTAACTTTAATGTCAATAAAAGGTATAATCAGATCATTCACCGTGTATGCTTTGATCTTTCACTTTCAAAATCAAAGCACTACAGGCATTGAGATAAGAAAACACTAGATTCATTGTAACACTTCCAGTTATTCTCAGTTCAATACAAAATTGTATACTTAAATTCTGTTAATTCTAAGGGGTTAGAAAACGCAGAATATTCGAGGCTAATTGTATCTTGAGCCATTTTCCCGATATAAAGAGCGATAATATGCAACGGAAATTAATCCATTAATTAATTTCGTGATAAGTTTCACGAAACTGAAATGCTGACGATTAAATAAACTTCTGAAAACACTACGAGATTTTTTACTAAAATAGTAGCAGCATTTTTATGCCATACATGTATAATTGCGTAACAAATGCAAAATAAAACGTAAGCAACAACATATCCGCGCTCATATCCACAGTTTCAGATATTCAGCGTCACAAGAGCAATAGAAGCTCCTTGGTCCATTTTTGAAACGCCTCCCTCAGTGGCGATACTGATGCGCACTTGTGAATTATGCTTCCCGTGCAATGCAGCACGAGACTTATCTGAAGAGAAAGCTACGCTGGAAAAATTAAAATACAGGAGCACGGGCATTTAACATTTTAATAAATAGATATCTCGTATTTTACTCTTTTGCTATACAGAAAAATGGAGAAAATACTAGAATGTTCTCGTGCATGATTAAAAAGCTTATAAAAGCTGGAGGAAAACATCTCAATTCAGTTGTTTACTTAGTGCTGTTATTGATTGTAGCGAATTTACAGTGATCGGATTAGCTTTCTCTGTGTTTGAGTTCCATTTATATTTCAGTAGTTTAAAATGTAACTATTGTGAGATATTGCGATATTGTACGAAAATCTCCGAGGAAATTTCAGTATTTTGTTTTATTTCATGGGATAAGAATAAATTTTATTAACTTTTTACCAACTTGTGCATTCAATCCATTAGGAACCCCTAGGCACGCAACAATATAATTATTACGAATATTTACATTATTACGAATATTATCATTATTATATTATAATTATTACGAATATTATCATTATTTGCATTTGTTAGAGTTGTTTTCTGTTCTCATTCGACTTTTTATTGCAATGTGTAATAATATGTGACTGATATGAGATTCATACTGTGAAATACAATTTTATGCGATTAAGTGCATATTATGTAGTTGTCATATAACTGAATATGTATTAATAATGTACATAATAAGCCACAATTATCAACAGCAAGTCAAATTTTGTGGAATAATTTACGCAAACGAATGAACTAAATTATGTAATTCACACCAAATATAGGAGATACAATAAAATAAGTGACCGATTAGCATTTCAGCTGAAGGCTGCGTTGCTAAGTGCCACGCAAAGGAACCGATCCAGTCGATATTGACTAGACCTAGTATATGGTTTTGCTTGGTGTCCTACAGGATGGTTGTGTGGTTCAGATTACGTTTAGATGTGGGAACGTTAGCCGGTGACCCATGGTGACTAAT
Source organism: Stegodyphus mimosarum (assembly GCA_000611955.2). Taxonomy (NCBI): domain Eukaryota; kingdom Metazoa; phylum Arthropoda; class Arachnida; order Araneae; family Eresidae; genus Stegodyphus; species Stegodyphus mimosarum. Next base: position 436,977 of record KK122576.1, on the reverse strand, counting down.
GGGTGTCCCTCATATTTCAACTAGCAACCTGTGCATTTCCGTGAAACCCGTATCTCTCCTTTTCGAATTATCGCAATTTTACTTTTTCTAATATTTGTGGATCACCGGTACATCGGCTATACCTTATGTTATGAACTACTTACCTAAAGGTAGAGGTCGAAGAATCTTGACGGCTACACGAATTGTTGGAATCCTGAGATGACTTCTGCGTGCTTCCTGTCCAAGAATTCCTTCTAGCACCTTTTTCGAGCAGTCTAAGGGGGAAATTTCCCTGCCGCCAACTATCTGAACGAGAAGAAAAGTTATCACTCGAGATACTGGAGCCTCGTTTCTGTAGAGGTTCTAATCTCGTTCTGTGGTGTGCGTATGCAGCTGCCCTATTAGTTGGGAACTCGTTCATATTTGCTTCTCTCCTACTGAACTGAAACATTAGGTACCTTCTGGCTAAGCTCTTCCAGCGAGCTTCTGTCTGTTGGGGGACTTCTGTATATTTAGCCATGAAGGACCCTTTGAGGTGCGCTCCACACTGGCATATAGGTTGGCTTTCGTAAGCAGGTGCCCCACCACTTTTCTTCTCCGCTGCAGAATTTGTATTTGCAGGAGTATGCCTGTTGGAGAAGTTCGAACTATGCCGACAGCGGCCAATACCCCTTGTCACTCTTGACTCCTCTATCCTCTTGCAGATGAGAACACAGTCTTTTTTGAACTGTTTGGTGAAAATAGCATAGAGGAAAGGGTTGGCGCAGCTGTTCAGAGGCAAAACGAAGATGGTGAACACTTTTGCTTCTTCCAAAGATATCAAGTTAGCACCGAAAACGGCTGTCAGGGAGAAGAATGCAATGGGTGCCCAACAGATGAAATCTGTTATTACAAGCAGTGCCATACGTTTGGCGATTCTGGAATCGTTCGAATTCCAGGCTTGAGAGCCACGTATCACCCAGTACATTTTGAGATAGCATCCCATCAAGGTCAGGAATGCGACCCCATTGATTAGAATAAGGAATACAACATAAGAAAGGGACCAAGGGTCTTCAGTCTCAAACGGTAAGCAGACAGCGAATTTTCTGTAATCACTGATTCCGAACAGAGGCAGTACAGCCATTATCAAGGCGAAGGTCCAGCCTGCGCCCATGATGTACCCAGCATGCTTCAAAGACAGTCTCTTATTGAGATGCATGGCGTGAGTTATAGCGTAATTCCTTTCCAGCGTGATGACAGCTAAAGTATAGACAGATAATTCACTGCTCAAAACTCCTAGAAATCCAGCTATCTGGCAACCTGCAGACATTTGCCATTGAATCGCGTATACCTAAAAGCAAAAAGAAAATTAATAATTTTCAAATGGAAACATCATATCTTTTATAAAAAATTTTGAAATATTTTATTCATTGAAGTTTTAAATTCAAATTTTAGTATTTATAAAGGCTTTATAAATGATTATTCTCAAAGTCCTAAAGATTAAGTTTCAGTCCGAAGACCTATAGCGAATTTCTTTTTGAACACGTTGAATAATTTATCTCAACGTTCTTTACATTCTAAATAATTATTATATAATTATAATTCTGTTGTAATTCAAATGCCGTACTATGTATTGTAATGAACTTGTGATTATTATGCAATATACTATACAACATATATTCTACTGCGTTAGTTTTCATTAGTTTTTAGCTTAATGCCCAGTATTTTTGTATTACATTTTATAAATTATTATTTTGTTTTACAAATGTTTTATAAATTATCATTTTGTTTGTAATTTCATGTAATATATACTTAGTACATATTAATCCTTCAGTCGTCTGAATGCTTTGAGTTTAGGAATGAAAGAAAAATATTTGTTCAAGATTACATCAATGACGCATGGAAAAAATGAAAAATGCATCTGATAATCGCAATTCTCTTAAGGTAATCTTTGATTTTCTCAAATGAACATAAAAAATAATTTTTGAAAGCTTTCAAAAAATCTAGACTACACAGAAAATAGAAATTTAACAGATAGGTAAATGATTTAATCGCGAAGTGTGTAATTTATGGAGAAAATGGATGATGTAGTGTAAAATGAACTACTAGGAAACATGAACCAGAAAAAGATGACAGCGCATAGTTAGTTATGTTAAAAACTATTGCATATATGAAAAACTAACGCAAACTAAAACTACATTGGATCTTCTACGGTTGTCGACTATAAGGCTGCAAAATTTTACAAATTTAACAACCTTAGAATCGTATAGCGATTGAAAAGTGATGAGAATTTATGAAAAATATTAATTAATTCTTGTGAAGAAATGGCAAGTCTATTTCCGCTGTCCCACAGATTTAAGGAGCAATTCCTTTATTATTTTAAGCAAAAGTTACTGCAAATTACATGGATCATTGTATGATGTAACATCAACACATATTGCATCATTTTTATTATATATAAGTAATAAAAATGAAGTAATATGTGTTGAAACATTTGTCTTAAATTGAAATAATTCCTACAAAAGGAAAAGAAAACCTGCATTTCTATGTGTTTCAACTTATTTAGTTTTGAATGCATAACACGTTGGTTAACTGAATTTTCAAATGATTTGTAAGATTAAAACTTATAAAAATTAAAATTTCATTGACTGATTTCTACAACTTATAAAAATTCATAGATTGGCTTTTACAACACGAAATACGCTGAGAGTTAAATTTAAAAATGTATAAATTTTTCTTTATTAATTCTTACAGAAGGGTTTATGTAAAAACCAAATATTAATTATAACTTTTCTCTCCCTGAGAATAATTTATTTTTATAATTGTTATGAAAGACATTGTAAAAGGAGATTAATAGAACAAGTTATTAATTTGAAAGCACTGATTAACCCTTTGACTACTAACGAGATATATATGTCCCATATGTCCCATAAAAAGTTTAAAAATTACTGCTGCATCGAAGATTGCTAAGAACCTCCTGAATGTTGGGGATCATCTTCTAATAGTTAGAAAATTAAGACGCCTCTGTGCTCGTCGTACACAAATGAACAAAGAGAAAAGAACAAAAATGAGTTGCTTTCGCTTAAAACCCGTTTTTCAAAAAAAAAAAAAAAAAAAAAAAAAATAAAAAAAAAAAAAAAAAAAAACTAAATTAATTTTATTTATGCCATTTTTTTCACTTGGACAGAAAATGGGGTAAAAAAGGTTTTTTTGATTCGTGATCAAAGGGTTAAAAGAGAGAAAATTACGTCCCTAATTTCCTTTACTAGAAGCAACAAACTTGCAAGTTAAATAACTAGCAGTCTTAAACAGTAAAATTATAATTTTTAAAGCTGAAGTTGTTTATTTTTACTGCTGTTTCATCATGATAGATCTAAGTCGTCATTAAGTCGGATTAGTAAATTTCAGACATTAAAGAACACACTTAAACGCGGAATCATTTCACTTTGCTTTTAAGTGAAAAAGATTCTGAAATGCCGATATGATATAGATGTGAAAATCCACGCAAACTTGTTTAAAATGAATATAAAATACATAATAATCATATATAAGAATTTAAAAAAGTTTTTGAATACTATTTTGTCCGTCCATCCACGCATTCATGCATGATCTCTCCCATAATGTAACATAAAAGGACGAAGCCTTGCGGAAAACCCAGAATACAGGGGCGGCTGGCCCCTTTGACATTGAGGTAAATGGCTACTTCGCGAATTTGACGAGAAACTAGCGATGATTTTGGAGACTGATTTTTTTGTCCCCGAACCTACCAATCTTTTGGCGACATTTTGGTCTAACCTCTGTATGACTATTACTGGTTCTATGTAAATGTATCCCGGCAGTATGTAACTCTTCCATCATTTTGAGAGATAAAAGGTACTATAAATTTCTCCACACATCCGTTCGTCCATGATCTCTTGCGTAATGTAACATGAAAGGCCTCAAAAAGCCGAAGCCTTGCTGGAAAAACCAGATTACAGGGCATTTGACGAGAAACTAGCGATGATTTTGGAGACTGAATTTTGTCGCCGAACTTACCGATCCTTCGGTAACATTTTGGTCTGACCTCTGTATGACTGTTAATGGTTCTATGTAAGTGTATCTCGGCGGTATGTAACTCTAACTGTGCATGCTTTCAGCATTTCGAGAGATAGAAGGTACTATCAATTTCTCCATACATCCGTCCGTCCGTACTCCCATCCATCCATCCATGATCTATTGCATAATATAACATTAAAGGCCTGAAAAGGACGAAGCCTTGCCGGAGAAACTAGATTACAGCGACAGCTCTCTTTAAAATTGAGGTAAACGTCTATCTCGCGATTTTGACGAGAAACTAGCGATGATTTTGGAGACTGATTTTTTGTCGCCGAACTTACCGATCCTTTGGCGACATTTTGGTCTGATTTCTGTATGACTATTGCCGGTCCTATGTAGGTGTGACCCGGCAGTATGTAACTCTAAATGTGTATGCCTTCCATCATTACGAGAGATCGGAAGTACTATAAATTTCTCGGCGGTAGGGGTAAAGTTGTATAAGACCGAGGTAGCATTAGTTTTTAGTTCAGAGTTGACTTCGGAGATAGATAGATATCTCCATGCGCATGCGCTTCACCTTGTGTTGTGTTTAACGTCCTTAGTAGTGTAAAGCAATATCTACTGATTGTGATCTGTCATACTGAGATGAGCTGCACGAGTACTTCTCTGAAATGTTCCAAAACTGTTAAGTGCTTATTTTAGAAAATAAATTTTGTCAAGGTGTCATTGGTTCTGCGTGCATCCAACCCATTATGAAACCGTACAGACGCAACATTTCTTCCATGTTCTTGGCTATCTTTTTTGTGGTCTGTTATATTTCTATCAGTCCGAGAAGTCAATATGCAATGATATCTCAAACTGGACGGCATGTAATGTATCAATAGCACAGCAATCTATCAATCTAATACCTTAATTTTATTGAGGTCATTTTAAGGCCATATTTTATCTTTCCGCCTTTAAATTTATGTTCCCTTAACGATTAATTAATTCCCATAAATGAACTATTTATTAGCAAAGTTACTATAAAATTACATTTCCTCAATCAAAAAATACATGTTGGTGTGTGTCATTCTAAAAGTAAATGCAAAATAGGATTGTTTTCGAAAGAATTAGTTATATTTTTCAGAAATTTTATCCCTTCATTTTTAAAGCATATTTTCTAGATTAAAAGACTTTTTTATTGGTATCACTTACAATAAACGGTCATCACTAGGTACTCCCATCTGCGAGATTACAAAGATGAAAAGTTATGAGATGTTACACGTCACTGATGTAGGAAAGGAAAGAAATTCTTTCTGATTAGTGAAATGTTTTATATTAGTCGATTGAAAAATATCAAACGTACAGTTTTGACAATAAAGACACTGAATTTTGCACTTTCTTTCGGACCACATAAAAGCATACAGCTTATGTTATTACGCTTATCACCATCCTAATAATAATACTAGTTGTAACTAAAACTGAAACATTTTATTCTCGATTTCAAAAAAAAATTCACATCTTTGTATTACTAAAGTAAAAATCATCTTATACACAACTTACCCTAAATTCTCCTAGAGTGGATGCATCTACCACCGCTAATATGCCAAGATATATACCCATGAAGAAATCTGCCATAGCCAGATTACAGACTAAAAACCGAGGCACGTCAATCTTACTCCTTCCAAACAAAAGCACGATGACGACTACTCCATTACCCAGCATAGCCAGCAAGAATACTACCCAAACACCACAGCGCAAGCTCCACCAGCCGAAGAGATCTTCGCAAGGCATGAAAGGACCTAGAAAAATAATGTTTTACACTTAAAGAGAAGAAGAAAGCTAATCTAAAGATGAAATAAAAGATATTTGACTTCCGTGTTCATGACATATTTGCCAACGTCTTAACACTTTGTCTTGTGAGTGATTCATCCATGTTAAAGAATTTCAAATGTAACGCTATCCATTGGGTATAATGGATGCTCTAACTCTTTGAAAGGCAGGAAAAGGCAATTAACGTTTTCAGCAAAAGTCTTGTTTTATTTACTATTATCAGGTGTTACAATGAAATTATTTGCGACAATTACGCATATGTTGTCGAAGGCGCGTGAAAAAAATGACCACTTCTGGCAGTTAGTGTCAGTGACCACCGTCCACAGAACACATCCCTACCGGTCAGTCTCTATGGTACTCATGGAAACAGTTTTTCTTTTCCAAGCAGAGTGCAACTTTGCATGTGCTGTATTCCCACACTGTTCTTACAGGCTTTTTTTTTGGTGTTGTAGAGTGCACATCGTCGTGATGTTGTCTTCGATGACTGATGCTTATTTTCTTGAACATGAATTGCTGTATCAACTACTGGCTTATGTTTCTTGATTGCCATCTAGTGAGCTACAAGGGAACTTCAGAAACGGTCTGGGAAACCACTCACACGAGTGAGTAAGACGTTCAATAGAAAAGGTGGTTACTATTGGTAACCACTGGCCTTCAAAGAGTTAGAACTTTTGAAAGAAAAATACAGGGTGTTTGAAGTCCCGGACCCATTTTGATGTTTAATAACTCATAAAATAATGAAGATATGAACAAACTTATGGCATTTATTGATGGAATAACTTATATATTTTCCTTTTCAGGTTTGAATATCTTTACTTTTGTAAATATCGTCTGCGCGTGCGGTTAATTTCAGATAATTTCATTTTCCAGTCTAAATATATGTACTTTTCTGTAATGTTCTCCGACGAAGCATCCTTTCAATTTTCTGGCATTGTTAATCGCCATAATGTGCGCACATGGGGATCTGAAAACCCGCATGAATACCGTGAGGCACAAAAAGGGATTCCCCAAAGGTTAATGTGCGGTGTGGACTAATGCACGACCGAGTCATTGGGCCTTTATTTTTTACAAAAAAGACGGTCTCATCAGTCGTATACTTAGACATGTTGGAAAACTTCGTATTTCCACAACTAGAAGAGCTTCAGCCATACGTCTTTTGCAACAAGATGGTGCACCACCTCATTCGGGTACCGTCGTTCATAGTTCTTTGAATGACCATTTTACAGGAAGATGGACTGGGCGAGGAGGTTCAATTCCTTGGCCACCGAGATCACCTGATAGAACGTCGCTGGACTTTTTCCTTTGGGGATTTGCAAAGGACAACGTTTACGGGAGGAGAGTGTCGAACATGGATCACCTAAAGGCCAAAATGACAACCGCAATAGCTTCTGTGGATGCCGACATGCTTGTCGGTATCTGACGTGAAATTGAATATCGACTTGATATTTTCCGTGCCACGAAGGGGGCACACGTGGAATTTCACTGACAAGGGTCATTGACAAGGAAGTTCATTGACAAGGGTCATGAAACTTTTTGAGTCTATCTAACAATTTATGTTATTAATTTTAATCTATCTTTATTATTTTATGAGTTATTAAACATCAAAATGGGTCCGGGACTTTATATACACCCTGCGTAATATTGAAATATATTACTATAATGATGATATCTGAATGCTATGATTGTGGAAATAGAGCTTCTAAACATTATATTATTACAAGAAGTATAGCATGTCAACATTAAGTTTGCTGATACATACGTAATTATTTACACAATAGTAGTCATTAATACTGATATAATGTGAAAGCATGTGAAATAAATTAAACAGCCTCTATTTTTCCCACTTCCAGTGTTGTTAATTTCTGTACTTGGAACTTAAAAAAAAAAAAAAAAAAAACTCATTACAAATTTAGTATATAAAATAATTTTTCATTGGAGTTCTTGAAATTCCTTGAAAAATCCTTTGGAATGGTCAAAATTAATAGAAAATATTCACATAACATAATGTCTAGTTAAAAATTTGAATAAAATTATTCCTAAATACAACTTTTATAAACACTTTAACAAAGTAAAAAAAATATTATTTTATTATTGAATGAAAATGATATTGCTATCCCTTAATGGAAATGCTATATTATTTTAGTATTAGTTGTCTTTATTTATATTATTCTTTTATGTACTATACAATATACTTCACAGTTTAGTTTTATGCGAGACAATGTATTTCTATTCAACATATTTAATTCGCTTGAATAGGTGTCATGCAATGAACTGAAGTACCTGGTTCAGGCAAGCACTGGACGGGTTGTTTGTCATGTCCAGCATTCTCAGGTCCTTGGCTGACCTTATAATCCTGAAAATATTCTTCCGCAAACTGGGCTAAGTTGTCTGGAATTGCGTAATCTCTGCCGAAAGCTTTCCATAGCTGACTAGCAAATTCTTCGAACTTGGACGAAAAATTTTCTAGGGGAAGAAACCAACATTATTATTAGTCTCATAGGCAATTATCATTAAAATGGTAACTTAGCAGTTATTAAATAGTTATAAATAGCACAATATACTTCATAGATAGATGTTAAAAGTCTGTTAGTAGAGTCTTAGATTTGTTTGGAGCGAAAAAGGTGAAAAATCAGCCGTGCCTTTCGCAGGTTTTCAACAATGGATCTTCAAGTTTCTAGTATTTGAATGTCCTAACCAGTAACACAGTAACAGGAGGCATAGGAGAATTTGAGAATTCTTCGTATTATGTCTTGCTTAAAATGCGACTGGTGGGAGCCGAAAGACCCAGTCGATCAATCCCAGGTTGTGACGATTTATCCCCCATCCTATTTTTAATTCGAGTACCACTATACAAGCAAATTGTTTTTTAAACGAAAAACGCGAAAATCAGTTTTGCCAGGATTGAAATCAAAGACCTGTCATTGTTAGCTAGTAATAACTTCTATTACGATAGTGCGCATGGGGAAGGATGCCACAGTTCTCTAAATGTTTAAGATGATATTATAAAACTTGAAGGTTTCTGGGAAATGAAACTGAAGAAAGAAGCATGGGAAATATTAAAATAGCTAAGTTCACTTTAAATGTTATATTCTGAATGTTGCAAAATCGAATGATTGAGCTACTAAGTACAACGGCGTAAAAAATTAAAGGAATAACTACAAATTTTATAACTATGCAACCTGAACGATTTTGGAGCTAAAAACATAGAATTTGCAAAGACTTTATTTTTTCGTCCTCGGTCGACATATCTTCAAAATCCAAAATTTCCTATTTTTGTTAAAAAAAAAAGAAAACTTACATGAGAACGTAGGAAATGTCACATAAAATGGGGTGGGGAAAACTCGGTGTTGCAAAACTTTATAGAGATTCATGGAAAGGATAAAGTGCGTGGTCATCCCTGATCGAAATGCAAACTTCGTAACAATTTTTCCCTTCTGTGTGTTAGATTGCCCACAGTTCTCCCGTAACACAATGCATTCGTATTAAAGAACGCTTTGAAGCTCATGAAGAGTGCTAGATGGGAAACCGGTGATTCAAACTGGCGTCCTTTTGAATTCCACATATATCCTATCCGATTTAAATCTGGAAAATATGTGGGCCGCTCCAACTGCTACATTCCTTCGTCTTCAAGATACGAGCCATTAATATAGCACAACACGGTCGAGCATTATGTCAAAAGAAGGACGTCATTACGGATTTCATATCTAAACAAACTAACATAAAGATCAAAAGCATCATCTCATTATATTTTGCCATTCATATTTGAAATGGTAAAAATATGAATACCAGTGCGATCATTCAGAATGATGCCCGCCCACACCGTGATCCCACAACCTTCGTACCGATGCCTTTCATGTATGTTTTCGGGCTCATTTCGCATGTTTTCTTCCTCAATATTTTAACACATGCGTAATTACTCTCCAAACAAGACCAGACTCATCAGAAAAGAGAAATCGCTCCAGTCCATGTTACTCAAATCACGATGACCTCTGCACCACTACAACCAGGCCCATTTTGCAGCTCGAATTGTAGGAATACCAATCACTTATTTCCTCGCATACAAGCCTCTATACAGCTTTTACTCACGCTATATCCGTACAGTTGTGAACTACCTTGTAATCTTATTTGATGTCAGCTATTTATTTCTTCTAGCAATCGTGGCCAAATTGTTGTTTTGAGAGTTTATTATGGCACGTTTTCATCCTGATCGTTTACCTGCATCATAAATGTCTTTAATCTACTTCTGCGAATTCTTGCCTCGATGTTTTGGCTAGTTTCTAAAGACCTGTGTCAGTGTCTGTTCCACTTCCATTCTCTCAATCAAGTGTACTTTCTACATTCTGGTAAATGCTTTCTCAGATGCATGTCACATGTTCCACACTCAAAAATTGAATCTGACTACTAATACAGTCCTTGAAATTAGAATCTGAAGCACCAACTTGCACTTGTTTTCTTACGTACCGAAAGAAGATAGCATAAATTCGCAGATTTCTTTGTAGCGAAAGTGAATCCCGCTGGACTACGAGATAGCGCTGACAATGAGCTACCAACAGACTACCTCTCATTAGACTTCATTTAAAATTGAATTAACGCAAAGCGTCGTTTTTATATCTGTTCTTTTATTTGTTGAAATTATAATGAACGCAATAAAGTTATTTTGTTTCATGAATTCGTGATTACAATATTTATACACATACTGAAGTGCTGAGAAAAGTATAATCATTTAAGCATGCGGAGTTAAATTTTCATCGGAACATTCGCGGAAATGAATAGAATGGAGTAGAGCAAAATCAGTTTTAAGTTCCGAGCATATTTCAAGCATGAGCTCTGAAAAAAGCTTTCGAATATATCTTTCTTTAGCGGTTGTGTATTCTACGATTTCGAATCCGCCTTAGTACTGCCATGTGGAATCGTCGCGTTAACATTCGACGATGGTACTGATTATAGTTACATACCATAGTATGGTTTCTCTTCCTCTTTAATAGCGAACTTTCACTTTGAAGATCATGGTAGATGGTGATTGATTGCTAAAGCTTGTCTGTAACTACGTATGACTTAACGCACAGATGACTAATGCTTCATAGCAAATTTAAAATTGTCACGCATTACGCAGTAAAAAAGAGAGAAGGTACATAAGTTTACAGTGAATTCTCATTCATCATACCACTGGGCCAAATGAAATACGAAAAGGCTAATCAAAAAGCGCCGAAATGCCATAAATAAAAGGAAGCAAAGAAATATGTAATATGGTTTTGGCAGCTCAATTACAAAGGACCTAGTACACGAAAGTTCAGGTCCTATTTCATGAGGGAGGCATATATATATATATAAACACCAGAGAAGGAGCCCTTGCCCTGGAAGACTTGTTGTCACACTTTCAAAAGTTTAGAACTCAATCTCCAGAGACCACCCGAGGGGCACTACTCCCCCCGGTCGATGCAGAGGGATTTAGAAACCCAAAGCAAAATTCATTGATGGAGAAAACGATGGGCGACCTCACGAAGAGATCCACAGAACCGAAACTCAATCATCAATTACTGAAACAGGAGATGTTTTTCCTGTAAGCGGGGCACCACTCCCTCACACTCTACTAGGAACAAAGAGAAATTTAGCCAGACATCGCCGTCCCTCTGCACCGACCGAGGGAAGCCCATCCCACCTCAGAAGGCCATCGATATCTGACCACGTAACGTCCCCACAACCAAAGTCACAGACAAGACAGTACCAGTACGGTCCTTGCCAAGACTGAGCCAACCACCGAATAAACGATGGCTCTAGTCCTGTGAAGACTGTTTATTTATCCAAAGAGTGGAAGCTGTCTAGACACAAGTCCAGCCAGTTGTCTGGAAGAACCCAGACAAATCCATATATACGGCGTTTCTCCCTCCTTCTTAGTATGCCTTCGTAGTGTAATGGTCAGCACACTCGGCGCTTATTCGAGAGACTCGAGTCCCGGTGAGGGCACTGCTCATTTTCACGTCTTTCAACACCAAAAATCCTAATGTCTCTACACATATATCAAAGAATGACAAAAGTATCTTATTGGCTGAAAAATAACTTTTATAATTACTTTAGCGTCGGTTTTTGGATTTAGTACCTCGGCAAGATTTAAAAAGAAGTGTGTTAACTATTTGCTGCCGTACGATTTCCAAGGAATCATAAGCAAGCTTAGTGATATATCTAAAATTTTATTCTTGTGAAAGGTAATAACTTAGTAACTTCTTGCGAAAGGTAACTAAAGGTGGTTTGTAACTAAAGAAAGGCAGAATCTAATTAAAAAGGCAATAAATTATACAATATTGCAGTTTAAAAATTCTGTTAAATCAGATTGAGGGAAAACATACCATATCCTGGCCACACGTCAGTGATATTCGTACTCCAGGCTTCCATATCGACGTCTTCTCTGGAAAGCCAAACGATTGTCTCTTGAAGTGTTGCCGGTAGAGGAAGGCGTCTAGCGAGAGGTCTGAAAATGCAGCAGTGATAGGCGTAGGAAAGAGCCAATGTGTGCACTTTGGGAAATGTCTCAGGGGTAGGGAATTCTCGAAGATTTTTATTATTGAAAGTTTTAAGTTGTCTGAGATTCTGCAACCCTTCGGTCGGCAAGGTCGGAAATATATTCTCCCCCAAATTGCTGAAAAAGAAATTTGTCAAATTAGAAGTCAGTCAGGAATATTCAGAATGAAATATACGACTTTATTTACAGCAGATATTAAAATATTCCTGGACGTGATAATTTTGAACCTTTTAATGCATTCGATGTGCATTTAGAATTTTAAGACACAATAAGAAAAACGGAAACATCACGAGAGTATTTTTAGTATCGCGTAAAGTATTTCCAGAATAGCGTTGAAAAAAATATCGCGAACTATTTTCATGAAAATGCCTCTAGATGATTCCTCTCTTTCCCCTCTCTAGCTGATCTGATCAGTATTTTTTTCACACAACAATCTTTATTATATGCGGCATATGTGTCTGTTTGTCGCCGATAGTTTATTTGTTACTTGCGTAACTGTACTAGCCAATGGGGCGAAGTTGCTACGGCATTCAAATAGCAAAATAAGTTTTATCACAATAGTTATCAATGTTTTAATTAAATTATCACGGTATTTAAATATTTTTAATTCATACAATTGTTGCTTATTATGCATTTAACTCTATTTGCATATGAATTCTAAAGAAACGTGCAAACGTTGAGAAATTAAAGGAGACGAAACCAACTAACGAGTTGTGCGTAATGCATCTCATCAGGTAAGTTTACTCAAACTCCTATGCTAAATATCCTTTCGCGTAAAGAGTTTCAAAGTTTGCCCGATTTTATTCCGACATTGTATTTTAAACTGAATTTTCAGCTGAACGCAAATTGAGAGTGTCAGGGGGAACGTGAAGATTTGTTTGCATTAGCAATCATCTGTTTTTGAAACAATTTAAGGCTGAACGCAAATTGAGAGCGTCAGGGGGAAGGTGAGTATTTGTTCGCATTGGGCAATCATCTGTTTTACATAAAAACTACGTCTTAACGTAATTTCTTTTAAGAATGCCTCCTAGAAAATACAGCACTGCAGAGGAGAGAAAAGGAGCTAAAGCTGCACAAAAACGGCTTTCTCGACAAAAAGAAACCACTGAGCAAAGAAAGACATGTACCGCCAGTGGTTTCCTTCATTGCACTCTACTTTAAGTAATTATAAGCAAGTAGAAGGGGGAAACCCCGTGGGGCAGTAAGCAAAGGGGCGTCCTCGCCGCCTGCCCTGGGTAATTCAGTTTGAATTAGTAGACGCCTTTGCACAAATCATTTTAAATACAATTTTTAATATCTAGAACAGCGGTCATTTCGTATGACCGCCGGGTTTTCTAGTCTTTTATAAGTGTAGTTACGCGTATTTTACAAGCGGCAATTCATTTCTCTGAAACTATGGAATACTAGAGGAAAACATAGAAGAAACAAGTAAAATAACATACTGTAAGACAAAATCGAAAATTGCGTTGTGTGGGGAAAAAAGCAAAAATATCTTTTAATACAAAAATAAAATTAAAAAAATAAAAGTAGCACCACGACGCACCGAGAAGATATAAAGCAATTTGGACACAGATTGATATGTATTCAGGTTTCGACGGAAAATGCAAAATTTTACATTTTGGCTGCCAATGAATGAACGGTTGTCGCTACAGCGCATCTGATCTGCGCAACTGGCAGGATATTTAAGAGGAGAAATTACGTTTTGAGGTTATTCCATCTCAGTTTCCTGCACCGCCCAGCTCATGCATTTCGCTACTTTCAGCGCTCTTAGAAACATCCACTTTAAGACAATTGGAACACAGCACGCAATTATTGTTTGCTAATCGCGGCATAAAGTGGAACTTGGAAAAAATCCAGGTCATAAATTCTTCACGAATTTCATTTCGTGTACTCTGGTAGACAGTAACTATGCCTCGCATAGTGGTGAGCGAACGATATGCGCAGATGTCAGAATTGGAGAGAGGTCGTGAAGTTGCGCTCAAAGAAGCCGGTTGTCTTATGGGCGAATAGCTCGACGTTTGAGCAGGAGCGATGCCACTATTAGACGATGTTGGCAGAAATGGGTGAACCATGGCCGCACACAGCGTCAAGAAGGAAGCGGTAGGCCTAGAGAAACGACAGAACGTGAACACCGTGCAATCGTCAGAGCGGCACTCACAGCCCCAGATGCATCATTATCATCGACTGTACGTGCAACTAGTGCTTCAGTGACCGCAAGGACCATTCATAGACGGCTAACAGAAAGGGGGCTAAGGTCACGGCACCCCTTGCGCAGACTACCACTGACCTCTGTACAACGTCAAGCCCGTTTGCGGTGGCGTCGGGCTTATTCGCCCTGGAATGTCACTGACTGGAGTAGAATAGTCTTCAGTGATGAGTCCCGCTTTGAACTGAGCCCCGATGATCAGCGAAGGCGAGTCTGGAGACGCCCCGGACAGCGGTCTGATACCAACCTTACTGTCTTCCTGCAGACAGGCCGACAACCAGGAGTGATGGTCTGGGGTGGCATTTCATTTGATAGTAGGACCCCTTTGGTTGTCATTCGACGAAGTTCTAAGGCCCGTTGTGTTCCCCTTCATGTCACGCCACCATGGGCTTACATTTCAGAAAGATAATGCCCGCCCCCACACTGCAAATGTTTCTACTGCTTGCTTTAGTGCTTGCCGAACATTACCTTGGCCAGTAAGACGCCGGATCTCTCTCCTATTGAGAAAGTTTGCTGCATTATGGGCAGGGCCCACCAGCCAGCTCGGGATGTTGACGATCTAACGCGCCATTTGGGCAGAATTTGGCACGATATCCCTCAGGAGGGCATCCGCAACCTCTATCAATCGATGCCAAGCCGAATAACTGCTTGCATAAGGGCCAGAGGTGGACAAACGTGTTACTGAAGTTTTCACTTTGTGAAGCTCTATCACTTCAATAAATCATCCAATTATTCTCAAACTGAAATCGTTTGGTTTTCTGTACTTGTACATCACTTCTACCGATTTCC